>NW_026488452.1:0-23596 GCF_026875155.1 Cherax quadricarinatus | reverse complement strand
ACTGCCCGAATTTAAAATAAATTAGAAGCTTATCTGAATTTCCTGGATTGTCCTGTCCTGTCGCTGATATTCAAGTTATGCAGGAATACACATCCAACAATTTCGCCTCCTATTTGAAAGGTGTAAACCCAAATTTTTTAACCTTAGAGCACGAAAAATTTTTCCCATTATTCCAACATCTGTTCTTAAAACAAAAATGGCGATCCTCTGCGCAGGCGCAGGTTCCATTTTCGATAACATAATTTTTTTAAATACAGATGGCCATCTTTTTTACAAATGCTACTGTATTTCGGAAAATATTACAGTTTTTTCCCCCCTGGGCCGGGGAGATTTTGTTGCAAAAAACGACTCAAATTGCTCATTTGGCAATGGTGGGGGACCTGGGACATATAGGACTGGCATCCACAGGCGCTATTACCAAGATTTAATCACCCTTTTTTACACTTTGCCGTCCTTGTGGAATCCAAAAAAGTTTCCCAAATAAAATTTTTAAGGATCTTGTCCCCCCCATGCATTACTTTTTTATGGGCATTTAAACAATTAAATTTGTTAGATATGATTTTGGGCAAAAGATAGGGTGTTTAGCATTAAACCCAATTCGCTTTTTTTAAACCCTACTCTGCCCCTAATTAATTGTTTCTAAATTCAGCCCCAATTTCTCTTTTTTGGGGGAACCTTTCACAATTTTTCTTTCCATCATCAATTTAATTCATTTCCAAAAGATTTCCTCCTGTCCCCTCTTTATCCAATATTAAAAGGATGTGAAAACTTAAAAATGAAAATTCATCTTGTTTTAAAAATTTAAACACAATTAGTTACATTGATTTTTTGGTTTAAAGAAAAATACCTATTTATAAAATGGCTAAGGGGGACAAACTTTTGGGAGCGGTGGTAAATGTAATTTCAAAGGAGCAATATACCCCTTTTGTACAGGCCAATTACTTCATTTACCAACCCAACCCCTTTAAAAACCCATGTACAGCTTTACAAATTTAATAAGAAAAACCTCGAAAAAAGAAATCAGCTGGTTTCCTCACGGGAAATTGTTAAAATGTTAAATTGCTGACCCAAAATTTTTTATTCTCTTGCATCTGATTAATTTCAGCGACTCTGTTTTTTACGTACACAATTTTACGTTTCCATTCGAATCCATTTTAAAGGGTAACCCCATGACCCAAATTTTTCGTGTCGATATATTTTTTCCTGCAACTTATTTCTTATTAATTAGCTAATTTTAACCCTACATAAATGGTGTTAATTTAACTGGGTAAGGTACGTGATTTAATTGGAACACTTTGCCCTTTGACAAACAAGAGGGAAATAACACTATTAATTGAAGGGAAGCAACTGTCCAAAGCCAATTTTTTAAGCATACAAAAAAAAGGGATACATTTTTCCCCTTTGGATTGGCCACCTGGCGTGGGGAAACCCAACATTGGAATTTTTATAATCACCAATTTTTTTCCCCCCTGTTAAAGAATTTCCCCAGGGAGAATTTATCCAAACACATTTAAGTTTCCATACTTCCCGTATTTTAAAAATTTCCCCTCTTATAGTAAGGGGTGCACAAAAACCTAGGGGATAAAAACATTGGAAACTTCAGAAAAGAAAAAACTCTTATTTTAATTTATTGGGCATATGCAATTATTAGGTTTTTAACATTAACAAATCTCTCTCAGTATCCCAAGTTAATCCTAATACATTACTACATTTTGGCACTTCATCTCCAGGGTAATCTTTACTTATTTTGTTCTTTAATTTGGACGAATTACTATTCCATTTCCTCAGAGGCATATTTGCACTTTGCATTATTTCATTAGCCTTTCTGTAAGTCATTAACAGTTCCTCTTCAGTTGACGTCACACCCAGGAAATTGTCCACATAAAATTGTTTGCTCATTACTTTACCCAATGGACTTCCCAT
Organism: Cherax quadricarinatus; assembly: GCF_026875155.1. Taxonomy (NCBI): domain Eukaryota; kingdom Metazoa; phylum Arthropoda; class Malacostraca; order Decapoda; family Parastacidae; genus Cherax; species Cherax quadricarinatus. Next base: position 21,673 of record NW_026488452.1, on the reverse strand, counting down.
ATGTTAAGGTATGCATTTATCGTCGCTTGAAGTAGGAATGGACTGGATGTAGCACCAAATAATACGCTCCTAAAGCGAAAGGTTTTCAGAGGGCTAAGTGGATCACTAGGATTCTCAGGCCATAAGAAGCGGGTACAATCCCAATCAGCCTCTTGTAAACCCACTCTTAGGAAAGCTTTACTTATGTCAGCCGTAAAGGCATAATGCCTCACTCTGAAATTTAATAAGATATCTCCTAATTTTTCTGTCAACGACGAACCTGTTATCAAACAGTCATTTAAACTAGGTACATTTTTGTTACTCCTGGCACTACAATTAAACACAATTCTCAGAGGAGTGGTCTTAGAGTCCTTCTTCACTCCGTGATGTGGCAAATAGTGACCATAAATTTTGGCTTGCCCAGGAGGTACCTCTTCTATAATTTTTTTTATTTTTTTTTTTATTTTTTATTTAAAATATGCAGTATACATGCATATCACACATTGACGTAATCACATTACATGATAACCATTTATAAGAAAACATCCTTATAACTAACGGATGACAACCCACCCCTGAACATACATAATAAAATTGCCACTAGCCAAAACTGACATTTGTATTCATATCTTGTATGAAAATTGTATATACAAAAGTTTTTATATATAAACTAATGCTTTGGCCTCTTACTATACATTGTAATATTAGCATTTTATGTACCTGAACATTCCGTAGCTATTCATCCCCTAATTTTGTATGTTTTATTTAGAGCACAGGTATACAATATACATGTAATCATACATGATTGACTGAAATCACTAAACATGAAGCTATAATAAGAAATACACCATCCTTGTAACTAAACGATTTACTACCCAAACCTGAATATACGTGACAAAAAATGCTACAAAACTTGCACGTATAAACTCTGTATATGTAACTGTAAACCATACATGAAAAACTTGCATCAAGAACATAGCACTTAACAAAACAGTACCAGAGTTGTGACCTAAATTAATATACACTTTAAATGTACCAAAACCAAACATATATAAATTTTTACATAAAAAAAAGTGACATTAAACAAAAAGTTGATACATCCCTCCTCTCACCCACAAAGGTACACAGTATAAACAGTTTGGAAAAAACCCCGAATCCTATATGTGTAATAAACCTTTCTCATTAACCTCCAACAGAGATGAGCCCTTAATGGGGCAAGTTCAATGCTGTCCCCTAAAAACAAAACATTCTATTCACCCCCCCTCTTCTCCCTCTTTTAGGAAACCCACCGGTCTTCCCGCATACAGTTCCCTGTCATCGTTTCAAGCTGTCGGAACATATAACCTGTCCAAACGAACAGTATCTCAATCACAACAAACCACACCCAAGCAACTTACGTTTCATGCATCAAAACCTCTAAAAATAAAAATATACCTCAACCCTCTGCAGGGTGTGATGGTAAGTGACCAAGCATAGCAAGGTGTTAATACACAGGGGTAAAACAGTCATCCAGGACACGATCAAAAATTAAACCTAAATTCTCCACTATCAAACTGATCACACACTTAAACCCGCTAGCATCACAAAAACCTCCAACCCCTACTGACCCGTAGAAACCCACCCCCTGACACCCAGACACACTGAACCTTCCCTGTTTCCATCTAAACCATATACCCACCCCACACCCCGCACACAACACACACTGCACACACCACACACACACACAACACACACACAAAACACAACACACACCACACACACCCACCACACACCAAAACCCCAACACAGGTGATAATTTCAGTTTAAAGTACAACCCCCCACAGAACTGCAGGGGGCCAAGAGAAAATACAAAGGAAACAAAAGGCAATGTCAACACCTACCGAGGTGGCCCCGGAAGCAACAGGGGGGGGAGCAAAGTTACTAGTTAGGGTGAATTAAATCACAAGAAGATTGACTGGGAAAACCTGGAGCCCCATGGGGGCCCCGAAAACTTTGGGAGGCCAAGAGATGGTTTGGGTACTGGAAACCCTCATGCATAAAACTGTTAAGACCACCCCAGAGAGAGAGGAGAGGAAAACCCAGAAAGGGTTGGCCCTTTGGAATCACCATGAGTAGTTCGGACATCGAGGGTATCATGTATAAAAGGGCCCCCTGGGAGCTAGTGATCATGTGGTTCTGGCTTCGACTAATAGTTGAGCTCCAAGTGGAGAGAGTAGCGGGAATGGCGGGGGAAAAAACCAAACTACAAAGGGGAAAACTACTCAATGAGGAATTCCTTCAAGACTTCAGTGGGAGGGGAACTGACAGGTAAACCAGTACAAGAAATGATGGCTATGAGCAAAAAATGAAAGGAGGCAGAGGAGAGGTTTGTTCCCAAGGGAAACAGAAATAATGGAAGAAAAAACGAGTTTTGGGGTTCCCCCAAAGGGTGTAGGGACAAAAATAGGTGTAAAGAGAATGGAAAAGGTATAGAAACAGAGAATCAGAAAATAAAGAAATCACCCAAAGAGCCAGAAACAAATATGCACAGATAAAAAGGGAGGCTCAGAGACAATATGAAAATGACAAGCATAAAAAGTAAAAGACTGACCCGAAGTTTTTGTACAGCCCATCGGAGGAAAAAAAACAGTCAAGGACAGGAAATCAGCTGAGGAAAGGGGAGGGGGAAATTCAAAAAAAAACGCCCCGAGAGGTATGTAGGAGCTAACAAAGATTTTAAAGAGGTATTTACAGGAAACCAGTGGGGACCCCAAGAAATCAGAAAGGGGGGACACCAGCAAGTGTGGATGGGTACATATAACCCAAGGAGGAGGGGAAAAGTGCTATGCGAACTTGACACCTCAAAGGCGGTGGGACCAGAAACACTCCCATGGGGCCTTAAAAAGGGAGCAGGATATTGGTGAGCCATTAAAAAGATTTCAAACATCATTGAAATGGGCAAAACCCCCCCAGGTATGGAAAAAGGCAAAAGTAGTCCCCCTTTTTTTTAAAAGGGGGGGAAAAGCATAGGCCTAAAAATACAGACCTGTATCCCTAAGTGTATAGTATGCAAGGTCATGGAAAGATATCAGGAGGAGAGTGGTGGGGGACCCGGAAAAAACAAAATGTATAATTGACAACCAGCACGGTTTTGGGAAAGGAAAAACCTGTTCACAACCCACTAGATTTATGACAAGGGGACAGAAGTAAGACAAGAGAGGGGGGTGGATCGCTGCGTATTTTTGGACGCAAGAAAGGGTTTTTGACACAGTTCCCACAAGAGGTTACTGCAAAAGTAGAGGACCAGGCACACATAACAGGAAAGGCCTGCAAAGGATAGAGAATATCTGACAGGGGGGAAACAAGAGTCATGGTTCCGCGAGGTGTCGGTGGGGCCTGTGAAAGGGGGGGTTCCACGGGGGTCACCCTGGGCCCTGTGTTTTCTTGGTATAGTGAACGACAAAAAGGGAAAAGGGATAGACCAAAGTGTCCTTTTTTGCAGACGGTGAATTAATGAGAAGAATCGAATGGGGGGGGGGGGACGGGGATCAGGAGGATAAAAAGAGTCGGGAAGGCTACAACCCTGGCCCAATGGCTCCTTAAATTTTTAACCCTGCCAAATGCAAAGTCATGAAGATTGGGGAAGGGCAAAGAAGACCGCAGCAAAATATATTTTGAGGCCCAAAAAGACTGAAAACCCTCATAAAGGAAAAAAGATCTGGGGGTGATATAACCCGAGCATATCTCCTGGGGGCGCACATCAATCAATAACTGCGCAGCAACGGGCGTGGAAAAACCTACGGATGGGTTTCCCGATACCTCGTAAGGATTCGTTAAGACTCGTACACCATTACGTCAGGCCCATACGGGGTTGCAGCCCCAGTTTGGAACCCACCCCTAGTCAAGACGTAAGAAATTAGAGAAATGCAAAGGTTTGCAACAAACTAGCCCCCAGAGTAGGGGGATTGTCCTATGAAGAAAGGTTGAGGGAAAATCGGCCTGACGACACTGGAGGCCGGGGAGGGTCGGGGGAACTGAAAACGACATATAAAAAACTGCACGGAATAGCGAGGGGGGACAAAGACGGGATTTTCCGAGATGGGACACAGACACAAGGGGTAAAATTTGGGAAGTTGAAGACCAGAAAAATAAAAGGGATTTAGGAAGATTTTTTCAGCCCATAGAGTGTCAGGGCCATGGAATAGCCTAGAAAGTGTGTGGTGGGGGCGGAACCATACATATTTTTTAAGGCGAGGTATGATAGAGCTCATGGGGCAGGGAGAGGAGGGCCCTAGTAGCAATCAGCGAAGGGGCGGGGCCCCAGGAGCTGTGACCGACCCCTGCAACCACAAATAGGTGGTACAAATAGGTAGTACACAAAACACACACAACCACACACAACCACCCCCGACGGCGAGCCCATTAAAAACCCTGGATACATTTCAACCCTTTCCCCCAGCCTGAAAACCCCTCCCCCTATAATCGAGAAAGATCCCAAATTTTTAAACTACAAAACCTACGGGAAGGCTCCCACCGCGATCCATTTTTTCCCCTGTTCGAAAAACCGTCCTATAAAAAGTAGTTTTCGTACCCCGTTCCTCGCCCCCAGTCCCCATTCCCTGATCCCCCATGACACGTACGAAATCTCCCTTAAAAGCCAATCACGTTTTGTACTCTCTGGCACCCCTCTCAATCCCAAAAAGAGCGTCTCAATATGGTATGCCCCCCCCCCCCCACTACCCCACAATCCCACTATCCAATCCCTAAATTCCCCCCCAAAATTGCAAAAAAACAAGCTGATATGCCGTATCCTCTCACCACACACCCACACCCCCCTCTCCTTACTATTTTGCCCCACCCGCAGGGCCCCTCCTGATCAAATGCCCTGCAGGAAACGGAAACTAACCCCCCGCACCCGAGGTCTGAGCTTCAATTACGAAAACGACACCAAATATCTCCCATTATACATGGGGTATTTCCCCCCACCCGGGACCCCACCGGCTCCCCCAAATTTCTCTCCCAAAAACCCCCATGCAAATCTTGCCCGGGTCCCGTAGGACCATGAGGGTACGCAGCACCTCTCACATTCTCTAACTCGCACCCACATCCCACCCTGCACTCCCCATACAGAACTTTAACCCCCCACCCCCCCCTACTATTCCCTTTGTAAAAAAACACATTTTACCCAACGCCGTAGACCCCAAAAACCCCAAAAACCCCCCCCCCTGACGTACGGCAGCATTACCACCCCCCTCCTCCCCAATCACACCCAGAACCCCATATAAACCAAAACACCTTTTTAAAAATTCCGAAATTTCCTTGCCCCCGTTAAGGGGTAAACTGCCCCCACTAAAAACCCTTACTGTATAGTAACATGTTTTCCCCACGATGGCCCTCTAAAAACAATGCGATGATAGGGGGGCGCAAACTCCCAATTTGCTGCCCCATTCCACAATACGCTCTAGTTCAGCCTCTCGACTGCCTTGATTCTCCATAAACACTATTCCCATATCTTTAAGCTATCCCCAACCCCCCACTCCACACCAGATCCAATCCCCCTCCCAGTTCCAAATTTTCCCAACTTTAAGAAAAAAGATTTCTCCACATTAACCCTATCCCCGTGCCCCCAAAAACGTACGAATGACCTCTCCCACCTTCTCAAACTAGTTTTTCCCTCCCCAAAATACTGTGTTCGTCGACAATCCTACAACCCCCCGGCCCACCCCCCCCACCTCCCTGCCCCCACCCCCCCAAAAATTGTGCCTCAATGATCTGTAAAAAAGGGTCTTGAACACAGGCAAACAGGATTTGAGTGTGGCATCTTGCCTGAGACCCACCCCATACACTGCTTCCCCTATGGACCTTAAATTTGCACATGCCCCTGCCCCCCGATACAGTTCTCCCCCCCATTCCACAACCCTTCCCAAACCCCGCTTTAGAATGATCTGCCGCAACGCCCCCCTGTTCCACACGGTCAAAAAGCTCCCTGCCAACCAAAGCAATGAACCCCCCCCTTTTTCCCCCCCAAACCCTCTACAAATCCTTAAGAGTCCATGACCCTCGACAATAGTTTGCCAGGAAACCCCTTTCCCCCTCCGATACGACAGCCCCACGAAACATTTAGGCGATTCCCAGTATTTTCGCAACAATTGTAATCCACAAAAAAGAAAAGATATTGCCCGATAATTTGAGAGTATCGGCCCTCCCCCTTTGGGGACCAGAACAACCATGCTGTGGCTTGCAACTCCCCCAAAACCCCCCCTTCTCCTTCATGATATTCTAAACCCCACCAGGAATCCACACTTTAACTTCCGTTCTGCAGGAAAAAATTCACGGGGTAATCCATCAACCCCGGAGTTTTTCCCATATGCATACTCCTTGCCCCCCCAAAACCTTGCCCTCATCTTTTTCCCACCCACGTACTGTCATACGCCCCAATGAACATGGCACTAGCTCCAGACATATGCAATGCTGCCTCGTCCCAAATACTGCTCTCCATGCATCTGCTAACCACTCATTCCCTCGGTCGTCTTAACACTTGCCCCTCACGTTTTCAAGTGGACGATTAACCACCAACCTCTGTGGGTCCGCGTCGCTGTGACCTAAAACACACGCCGACGGTCATCGCCCATAACCCTTTTTTCAACCCCCCCCCCCCAACGCACCCCAATTAAACCCTTATTTTGCAGCTCATAATCCTTTCCCCTTTAAAGTTTCTATGTCCTCTACGGATATCCCCCAGTGTCCACCTCCCCATAGCAATCCCTCAACCTACCCCCCTTTGGGTTTTCTGAAGGAGCCCCTACGATTGTTGCATTATGCGTTGCCCCCCTCACTAAAACTTACATATTCGTGCCCTTGCCCCGCGTCCCACCACCCCAGTAAAAACCTCTATGCCCGCCCTTCCTCACGACTCTGCCCACAATGTCCAAATCTCCCTGCCCCCCCTATCATCAGGATCCTCGGTTTAGTTTCCAATAACTCTTCCCCCCTCCTGCCCGTTTTTAAAAAAACGCAATTCTAAAAGCTTAGAGATCTCCAGTGAAACTAGAAAGGATTCCCTTCGCATCCAGCCTGTTACTGGGTTTTCTAACAAGTAGCAGTACCCTTGTCCAATTAATTCATTAGAATTCAGTATGATTCAATAAACTTATGATTACAACGGGAGGCTACTAACTAGAGAAATTAAAATTTAATAAATTTTTAAGTTGTTAGGCGTATATCAAATTAAAATTAGTCACAGTAATCAACAAAATGAGAATAATCATTCTCTGATACAGTAGTATTGTGCGAAAGCAATATAACTTTTTAAGTCTAATACGTCGGGTTAAATTAAACTTTTTAAAAGATTTAAAAAATGTGTACAAGTAAGTTTTTTGGTATGTGTGTAAGTGCTCTAAGTAGTTCGCTATGTCCACGATCGACTAGATTAAACAAGTGATGACAGCCCTAAATTTTAACTAACTTCTTGCCAATGGCAATCAGAACACCCCTTCTTGAACAAAAAAAAAGAATGCTAACCCCAAATAGCAATATAAAAAGCAACTGCGACCCAAAATCGGGGAAAAAGGAGAAATATAACGACACTAAGTAGGGACCATCTGCAGATCCTCCACAAAAGTCACCAAACTCCCATACTACTGAATCAAGTTCAGCATAAGAAACCCCCAAAGGGGTAATAACAGATACCGTACAATTTGGGTCAGAAGCTACAGCTCAGGACCTGAGTGTTTGAGTGTCAAAAGCGACACACAACCTCGTACAAGTAAAAAATCACTAATTTTAAAAATTTTCGTGGCAGAGTTCTTAGAACTAACAATAAAATGAACAAGAGCGATTTCAAACAAGGGGCCAATTAAGGGAGATTTAGGCTCTTGTCGGGGGGATACACCCCAACCACCAGAGATCTAGCCCGACTGAAACTTCAGGCGGGTGAGGACACCCCCCCTCGATTCAGACAGCTTGGGGCCCAGCTGTGTACAAAAACAGAACCGGCAGAGTAACAAGCAAAAAAACGATAATTCAGTAGTTAGACAATCAAGACTTGAACGAGCACATATTATGTTACTCCTCCCTAACAAACAAATACCCTTGTCTAACAAAAGTGTCTCCACCTCCCAAGCCCCACCCCAAAAGCCCCAATAGACACACATCTCTAGATCACCTAGGATAGGGAAAAAATGCCCTCCCCCACGCTGCTCAACGCTCCCCTGCGAAAAAACAAAATTTCCCAACCCCCCCCAATACAACAGGGGTGAGAACGGAAAAAAAAAAGGCTCATCCTTCCAAAATCCCTTTCAGACGTGTCACCTCTGCGGGTGCGTACACCACACAACCCCACTCGCTCACCCATCCACCATCCATCCACTCTAAATCGTCCCTCGCCCCCCTTCACTTTACTAACCACAAATGGGCTCGCCTCCCGGAGTGGGGACCCCCACCCCTCCCTTCAAGTGTCCCGTCTGCATCACAAAAGCCTATAACCATCACCCAATAAGCCCCCCTTGATATTGTGCTCTTGCACAATACTACATCCACTCTATGCCGGCACAGAAATTGCAAACCCCGCACGCTTCAATCCTGGGGCAAACCATTAATGTTAACTGTCATGCACCTTAGGCCAGCAGTGGTTTCTTTCCCCCCCGTCTTTGATATCGTAGGGGGGTTTTAAAAAGGAGATATCGAGGGTTGAAGGTGAACACTTGTTGGATTTTGGGAAAAGATATATATTGTCGACTGAAATGATGAGAAATGGAAACCCACCCTGCCTGTCTTAGCCGTCTAGGTCACACGCCGACTGAACCGGGGCAGAGGTACGAACGTACACATGCGCATCCCGTGACGTCACACAACAGTCAACAGGCCTAAAGGGATCTCCTATCTAAAGCACATGGATGATACTATATGCTATATACAACAGGGATCAGCAACTATTTTGACAGCTCGGTCATGTTACGTATGTCGTCTCGACATACACTACATGTCTATAGGCTGAACAGGCAGGCGGCTCTGGGCTGATTCTATACAATAACAAATTCATATATAACTTAGAAACTAATGGATGGTATCATATGGATGTTAACAAAATGATTTTACGTAATGGGTGTTAACGTAATCACTTTATGTAATGCATTACAAACTATGAAGAACAAATCATTATAAATATGGATGGAATTGATCGATCGATCTGTATTCATGCACTCTACGGATTCTGAGGAAGAATAAATATATATATACAAGGTGAAATTAACAGCAAAGGCATCTGGTGCACTCACACTATTACTGTCAATTCTCAGCATACGGAGGGAACGTGAATACGGAAAAAAAAAATTCTGAAAAACTAATCAGTTAATAACAAACAGTTGACAATTTACTTCATCTCGGACATCTAGTTATACAGACTATGTATATTTAAACCCAATTCTGCGAGGGTGAGGTTTACATATGCAGAATGGTTATCATCTCTGGGAGGATCGAATTCCTCAGCAATGGCTAACACATGCCTTGACTGAGGGAGATCTGAGCGAGTATCTACAAAAGATACTTGTGGGTTTCTCATTACTTGTCGAGTACGCAAGGAGTAACGACATTCAGGTTGGTTATCTGACTGAGTATTTGTGGTAGAGGGTACAGAGTCAAGAGGATTTTCTGCATCTGTCACATTAGTCTGGGTGGCAATATCATCAACATCGCATACTAATTTCATATGATCTAAATGCGAATCTTTGTACTTGCCAGTACTAATTTCTCTAACCTTATACTTATTACCAGAGATATGTTCTACTACTCGATAAGGTCCAACAAACTTTTGATCGAGCTTAGGCATTGCGGATGTTTTGTTGAAATTTGTCAGCATTACTCTCGAGCCTACTTTTACTTTTGATGGCTTAGCACGGCTATTAGTTTCTATAGTAAAATTCTGCTTGTTGTTTGTGAAGTGTTTCAAGGATTCTTCTAAAAAAACTTTGAGCCATGCTGGTACGAGTTGCTACGAAATCATCAGGGTTGTAATTAGGTTTCGGAGTGGAATATAACAACTCATAGGGTAAACGCTTGTCTACACCATACAATGCATAATGTGGAGTATCCACGTATTGAAGCATTGTAAGCAGAATTTATGGCACATTGGACATCTGGTATGACTTCATCCCAATTTTAATTATTGGGGTTGATAGGGGCTCTCGGGAAACCCCAAAGTACTTTCTTTTTGGGTTTCGTTCGGCAAACCCATTGCGGCAGGATATGAGGAACAATGGGGGATTTAGAGATCTTGTTAAAAGTACACAAATTTTCAAAAATTCTCATTCCCAGAATTACCTCCATTACCTGTTACAAAAGGACTTATGTGTGGTAGGGCCGCAGAAAAATGCGTTTTTTAAAAACGCTTTAGTACTCCCTTTCGCAGTCTTATTTTTGCAATAGGAATAACTACAATATCGGGTTTAAAAAGGTTTTACCATAAAAAACAGATGTTTTTTGCCTTGGGGGGGAACTTTTAAAAATTTTTGGTTAACAAACCCAAGGGCAATTTTTCCCCACGGTTGTTTAATTTGGTTGGGTACATTGGTTGGATTAGGACCTTTTGGACATTTTCCTTTAGGGTTGCATACAAACACTACATTTTTTTTAAAACATACTCGGAAATGCCAGTTGCCTTTACGGGGCCAAAATATTTATTTGGCTTTTTTCACAAAACCGACCCCACGGGGGGGCGTTGACCCCCGGAACTCTCCCCCAGGAAAACACCGGGTTTGTGCAACACCTGGTGCATCTAAAATAGCTGTAGAGCTACGTTTTACAAAGTGACGGGGAAAATTACAAAATGGTAAACCTTCTACTTGGAGAAAACCCAACTCGGCTTTTTTCGTTTACAGTAATTCTTGGCTCATTACATAGTCCTAAGGGGAAAGTGGTGGTTCACATTTAAGAATAAGATTTTCCCTGGAGCGGGAAATCGAATCACCCAGAACAAAAAGGGTTCGGTTTTTTCCTTACTGGAGGAATGCAAAAAACTCGGTGGAGTGGATGACTCCCCCCGGGGTTGAAAAAAATTTAACGTTTTAAAAAAAAAACATGCAATATGAGCAAGGGAGGGGGGCGAATCTACAAACTCAAACTGCAAACGGGGGGAAAAAAAATTTGAAACCTTTAACAATGTGATATTCAACCCTGAGTCCACAAAAGTGACACGAGTATCAGTTAAAAAGGGAAAACTACATTTTCCCAAACTTTTAACATGTGAAAGTTTCTCGAGAAATAACTTCAAAAACCAATGCATGATTACTGTCAATTTTAGGATGGGACCCCAAAATCGGGAAAAATTTAAAAAGGAACCCCAACAACAACACTCTAGTGAGAACACTAGCGAAACAGAACGCCCCTTTTCTGCGGAAAGCATGTCACATCAACAAGGGGATGGCAAATAGTTTCAAGAAAATGGGTTTTTCTAAACAAGGCACCCCCCTGTGGAGAAACTACTACTCGAACTAGCAGTCATTGCAGGGATAGGCTGTGAACTAAAGGGCAATCTGATTTCCCCCCCGGCCCACTCAAAGGGAAACGGAAAACTTTTCCTGCAAGTCTGAAGGTGTAGGTGGAACACAGATGGGAGTCAAAAGTTCTAGTGCCTGATCGCTCGGCTACTTTAAAAAATAATTCACGGATCTATGGGGAATTTTAAATCTAAATTTACTTTTCGCAGCACTTTGAAAAATTCTCAGATAAAAAGCTTGGAAAAAAACACTTTGCTAAAGGGCCCCTTAGGTATTGTCTTTCAGTCAGTAAGGGAATATTTTGGGACTGTGGACTGATTCCCAAAATTTATTTGACTGGCATGATACACTAAGTGAACATTCAAAAAGGGGACTGGGAAAATCTTCTCATGAACTTACTCAAGTGCATAAGGGGAAGAAAAAGGAGAGAATGAAAACCCAAAAAAGCTTTTAAAAGGAAGAAAATGCTTAACTATTTTGAATAAGTTAAATTTTTAAATTACAAGTCACACAGTAAGCAAAGCTCACACAAAAAAATATGCAACGAATGAAAACCCCCTTTGAAAAACAAGAGAACTTGTACTTTACTCAAACTGATTTGTCAAACTTTTTACCCTTTAAAATTTAATAAATTTTCACAGGAGTTGTCTTTACTTTCAATGCAATAGGGAAAAACAACAAAAAAAATGATAAAATGGACTCAAACTGAAAAATAAAAAAGGCACAGAAAGAATAAAATATTTGCAAAAAAAACAGAGCAAAGAAATGCACTGAAATAAAAAGGGAAACAAAAACGGGAAATTGCTAATCAAAAAGTATTTTCCAAAAAAACCCCGCATAGAATCCCCTACAAGAAAAAAATTTTTAAAGGGAACACAATATTTGCACAAAATTATTGTAAAATGAGTCCCAAGTGCAATAAAAATAAAAAAATTATTAAAAAACACACAAGAAAAGAAAAAATATTTAAGGAATGAACACTTTTAAATCTTAACTGACTCCCAAATTTAAAACCCTTTAAAAAGCAAAAGAACAATTTACTCTAAAAGAAGAACTTAAAAATTTCACTAAGAGTGAATTTGTTCAATGAAAAAAAAAAAAATAGTAGGTGCTAAAAACAGAACAAAAAAAAAGTTTTAACACTTACAGTGATGCCCGAACACAACACTCAACACAAACCAGTACTATAATTTTTTTTTGCAAAAGAAACTTGATGTGTGAAAAAATTTGTAAAAAAGGGTTTCTTGCTTTTTAAAAAAAAATTGGACAATTGGGCCCGTTTGGAAAAAAGACAAATTAGACACTGGCTAATAAAGAATATGAACACAAGAATTTTCAACACACAGGGGAAAAAAAACCCAAAATACACAAATGCTGGGGTGAAAGGGGGTTTTATATAACTGAGGGCAACAAATGATTTTTGTTCAAAAAAACTGAAAAATTAATGAAATAAATTTCCCCTGAATCCTGAAAAACCCCCTAGGTGAATTTTTGAATTTTAAACACAAGTTTTTATATGGGTCATATTTGCACACACAAGAAGGAAAAAAACCCAAAATACTTAACCCTTTAAGTTTTTTAAAAAAAACACAACACAACAAAATATAAGATAAAGCAAAGAAAAAATTTAAAACCGAATTAAGGAGACTAAAAGTTTTATTGCAAAAAAACACTGGTCTGATCGAGAGTCACTGGGGGTCATAAAAAAAAAAAATCACGGGGAAACCCAAAAAAAAAAATGTCTAAACACCGCAAATGTCTCATAAAAAAAATTTTAAAATTACGCTGTAACGACTTGGTGTAGAATGAGGTTGAGGTAGGGGAGAGAAAGGGGATTGTTTACTTTGTCTTGCTGCGCCCCTCGCACATGGTCGTTTTTTTTGCGCTTCCCCTCGACGATGAACTCCCAAAAGAGGCTTTCAACGGTGGCGACCTCTCCACTCCGCTGGTCAATCATCCCCCCGCGCCACCATTTTGGGGGGGTTTTTAAAGGGATATCGGGGTTGAAAGTAACAAAATTGTTGGATAAAACCCGATATATTTGTCAGATGAGATGATGGAAATGGCCCCCACCCTCTCCCTGTCTTACCCTGTCTGGGTCTACACCCGACTGAGACCGGGGCCAAGGTATGAACGTACACATGCGCACCCCGGACGTCACACAACACCCCACGGGCCTAAAAGGGATCTCCTATCAAAGCAATGGATGATACTATACGCTATACAACACGGGGATAAACTATGTGACATTGACACCTTCCCACAACGCCACCATGTCCTTTGACCCCCCTTTATGCAGTTTCTAGGGGCCCACCCAACCCCTCCCGGTCCAGCCAGTCCAAAGCCCCCCGAGGGACCCCCCACCATCCTCCTCCACAACCACCCCCTTGCCATCCTCTGGCGGATCAGGACATCATCTGAACCCGATGCCCCACAGCCCCCCTTTGTGCGCGACTCCACCTGTCCATCCTCACCTCCCCGTGACACCTACGGGGAAACCCCCCCTCCACCACATGTCTACCTTCCCCCCTTCTGGGGACAGTGCCCCCTGAGACAACCACCAAGTGATGGGCTCATTTGCTGTCCACAAGGTCTGCAGTTTTCCCCAATTTGCCCTCGTTTCCAACCGCCCTCCCCCATCGGACTGGGGAAACAGCGAGGTGGCACATTTCCCCGGACCTCGTCAAAGGCTTCCTCCCCCCGAACCATGCCCTCCCCCCCCATAGGCAAAAATGGGTGCCCCAGGGGGCCCCCCGCCCCGGGGGCCCTCAGGTCTGCACCCCGCCCTGCCTCTGCCTCCCCACCTCCCCCACTCCCCAGACGACCAGGGCCCCCTCCTTCCTGTATCCTAGAGCACATCCAATTGCCCAGGTTTCCCCCGCGGCAGTACATTCACACCATGGAGTCGAGTCTGGTTCACAATATGCGCAGTGTGATCATACCCCACAAAGCCGCATTTCCCGCGTTGCCCAGCAAGGGACCACCATGAATGAGTCCTGAAGGCCCCCAAATAATATATGACGGCTTTTGGGGGGCCGTATCGTCATTTTCAGTGAAAACGTGCCCTCTGGGTACCCCCTATGCACCCTTCCCCCCCTTGCCGGCCCGTCCAGGTGAACGGTCCCGTAGTCCCTTTTAAAAAATTGGTATGTCCGTTTTATCAGCCTCAAACGGTACATTTTGCACTCTAACCCCTGTTTTAGTGCCTGGAGACGTCATGAAGGCGACACCACCATAGAATTGACGTCCCTCGAACATCCTGGTATTTCTCTACCACCGCTCATAGACGTGGGTGTTCAAAAAACTTAACAAAACCCTGTATGCACCTTTAAATGCAACACCATACAATTCTTCACCTGAAATACCATAGTATCCCGGATGTTTAATGGAAACAGCACAGGAGCAGCTTGCGGTGAAATTGCCCCCGCGAACCACTGGATCCCCACATATTTCCCCTCCTCCTTACACTCAGGCCATATTTGAAAAAAACGGGAAGCTTCCAACGCCGAAGAGGGCGCAGTGTAGTCGCCACACCAACGCGAGCAAGAATTCAATTTAAAAATTAATGCCAGCAATTATACATTAAGGCAGTTTAACAATTCTGGTGTTTACCATTCTCGGAGCTGACCCTTTTAACTGTATAGCCATTCGTAATTGGGGCAATTTGGATTTTTCAGTCCCCCGGAAGTCTACCCAGATTGTCCAGTTTCAAATTTTACATCTCTCGGGGTATTGTCCAATAAAAGAATGTCTGGACTTTCTTCTTTACTTTATTCCAAGCTGTCAAATTCCCACAATTTATGCCCCTGGCTCAACCCCATCCTTATGGAAGAATTATACTCGGGTACGACTTCAGAGAAAAGACACACATTATGGTTTTCGAGTTTCCTCAGTCTGTATTATTATTACGAGGAATCCTATCATACATTACAAGGCTCCTGCATCTTAAAAAGGGTGACCCCCACATTTCTTTACCAAAAAACCCTTTCAAAAAAGGCAAAATAGTCATACCTATAAAAATTTTTTATTGGGCCACAAATCTCACTTACACCCCGAAGGTGCTAAATTTACATTTTGTGAAAGTCTTTTGTGTTTACTAAGTCCTACTGTAGATTTTTTCTCTGGAAGTCTTCTACAATTAGCATTAATACGTTTTTTTTCTCATTGCCCAACCTGACGTTACATAAAAATGTCATACAATTGAACCTTTTATCCAAGAAAACCGATAATTTTTTAAAGTTTGGGGACTCCCATCTGTACTTTATACCATCAAGACATTTTAAAGTTTTATGAAAGAAGCTGGGCCCTGGCCAATAAGCTTTACATTTTTTGATTTATGCCCCTTTTTTCATTAATTTTTTCCTCATTTTTAACATTTGCAGCAAATTTTTACTTAGCAATGTGTCAGGGTTGCAACATTATCATTATTATCAACATTATCATATAGACCCTTACACATTACTATATGGTGTCTTCCTTTGTGACATTGATAACAGAAGTTTATTTGGCATAACAATCCTTTACATTGTGATTACCTAAACACCTGATACATCTGTCAAGTTCCTCCAATCTTTCAACTTTATCATTCCATGAATTGTATGCATTGAAATTTCCCTTAGAAAAATGAGTACCCTTGCAAAAAGACAATCTCTCTTTTTTTTGGGACTGGTTTCTTATTAACTGGGCTCCCTTTTAAAGGAGGGTACTTATTCTTCTTACCTTGGGGAGAATCATTATTTCTGTTTTCCTGATACTTGATATGCACCTATGCAACTCTTTTAGGAAATGAATTTTTTTTATTAACATTGGGATAATTTTTCTCCCTTGTGAAACTTGCCCAGATACCTCAGAGTTATTATGTGTTGCATCTTTAAAATAGTTGGTTGGCCCGGGCTGCAACTGAACAATTAATTCTGTAGACCTAGTCTTATTTTCTCCAGACCAAAATAACCTTTGTGATATTTATTTGAGGGCCATTCAAGTGTTTTACAACTCAATTTATTCTCTACAATGGCACTCAATAACCAGTCTGATTCCTTCAGATTATATTTATTACTTAAAGTTTTGAAGTGCTCTCCAGTTTAACTCTAAATGCTGTAAACTTTTTAAGTGTGATCTGAAGATTTTAAATTTACAATGATATTCACTAGATCCAACCTACTTTGTTCTATATTACCATAAGTGACCTTCAACAAGTCAACTGCTTCCTTGTAAGAGTCATCTACATTGGGAAAGGCTTGTATGAGTAAAGTGAGCATCTCCTCTTACCCCGCCCTTTGAGGTAAAATAATTTAGTTTTCACAGGCTAGATCACTCCTATCATGCCACAGCTGCTTTAAAAATTGACCAAAACTCCTCCCAGTTTTCTCCAGGATTAAACACAGGTAAACATAATTCTGAGAGTTTTGGCAAAGACATCTTATTTGTTGGAGCAGATGATTAACTGCCTGGTTTACACATTTTAATTTATTCAAGGCCTGACTTTTACAAGAAAGAATCTTTTCCTCTAATTAACAATACTGATTAATCATAAAATCTATTTTAGTCTCATCTACACAGTTTACTAATAAATCCCTTCATATTTGTTGTAATATAATTTGTAAGAATCATATCTATTCCCTAAAGCATCTAAATACAATTTTAAATCATCAGTATTCATAGTTTCTTGATTCATTAATTCCAAGCACTTATTATATGCCTTGGTTACATGAACTTTTTCTAGCCTGTAGTGATGCTTTCTTTACTCTATATTCCATATGTTTGTCTTCTATATTAATTTCCTCATTTTCAGCCATGATGCAATGTATTAAATTCAACTTAATAAACTTATCATGTACTAAATTATGCACTTTATAAGGAAATAGTACAAACTTCCCTTTGAATAACCCTAGCTACTTGGCTAGAAATTACATGTAAAAAATAAAATAAACTTAAAATGTACATTAAAAAAAACCTTTTAGCCGACTGGTTTCCCAAATTTAAATTTTATAAAAATTAAAAAAAACCTTGCCAAATTTGGCACAGCAAAATTATATTTAATATCTTTCGTCTCTAAAACCTTTGATGGAGAGGACGTGTGCGCCCTGCCCCGCTGGATTTGTCTGGTGGCAGTTTATTTTTCACCAACATGGCGCAGGTCGCCGGGCAGGGAAAATCTGTCTGCATTGAATTAACCAGGGAGCTGTAACGGGCCATCAATGGATTTGCTTTTGCCTGCAATCACAGAGATACCTACGGAATAGCCAATGAGGAATTTGTGGACTGGCACTGAACGGTACGAAGAGGATTTTTGTAAAATTTAGTTGGGCGACGTGTATGGGCAGTTGTGAAAAGTTTCAAGAGGTGGCCATACCAGTTAATCATGCTGTGACGGTGGGCTGCATGATGTGTCCACAATTACACATGGGTTAAGATCAGGAATGTGCCGTTCGGGGCAGATGCATCTGACCCAGTTCATTAGTGTAAATCGGCACAATACATACATCACTGCAGAAAGGGTTCACGGCCCGTATAGGGGAAACCCTGAGGGGCTTTCTTAAGAGACGCTCAACATCCAATTCCATCGTACGGGGTGAGGGAAAGATTTCAGGACCAGGTTTTTGAAAATACGCTGGGCAGCAAAGCATTTTGCCGTTTGTGCGGGTCGTATGACACTGGCGCGCAAGTAAAGAAAGTGGTGATAAGGACCAGCAGAAACGACGAGATGTGGGGGAAAGGAGGAGGATAAAGATCAACTGTTTTCGACTCTGCCTCAGCAGAGTTTGACATGGAGTGAGAAGGTTGAGAGGGCCAAAAAAAAGGGAAGGGCGGGGCTACGGGGGGGGACGACATCACTTCCCGGACGTTGTACAAGTGCGGGACGGGAATCGTGGAAAGCGAATTAGCGACGCGGAAAAAAGACGAAGTGTCGACTTTTTGAGAACTTTTTGGGTAATGAAGTCCTTGTCAGGATGTTGGTACAGACCTGGATCAGGGGGTCGGGCAGTTAGGAGGGCGTGGTGATGCCAGCCCGGCCTGAAAGGGGGGTCGTAAGGATGCCCATTTTGGTAAAAAAGGGAAAGGTGGAGGTTTCATGGCCTGAGCTGGATGACTTGATGCAGGTCAGACGACGCGAAAGCGCGCAGCATCTTTCTGTTCCGACGACGTGCAACCCCCGACAACGCCTGGGAAAAAACATGGGGGAAGCCAGCGGGAGGTTCAAGTGGCGCCCGGGGGCGGGGGTTTGGGGGTAAGGGTGGCCAAAAGGGGGGGGGGGAAAAAGGTGCAATGAAACGATCGGGTGATAAGTCGGTATGTAAAAGGGGGAAACCCCCCTTTGTCGGTTTTAAGTGCCTGACATTGAACATCAATGGCTTGAGGTCTCAAAAAAGTGTGAGTGGTTTTGGGAATATTTGGTGCGTCAGATGTTGACGTTGTGTTCTTGCGGGAAAACCCAAATTATGACCGGGTTATGAGTTGAAGGTGGATGGGGAAAATGTGATTTTGACATGCAGTCAGATTGAAAAGGGGGTGTGGGCCTTTTTGGGGAAAAAAACTAGCCCTTGGTTTCAGCATAGTGAGGGGGAGAGGGGAGGGTATTCGTGTGGATGGGGAAGGTCAGGTAAGAGACTTTTTGGGGTTGGTAAGGCCCAGCAGAGGAAGATGGAGGGGAAAAAAAAATTCGTGAGGGAGTTTGGATTTATTTGCGTGGATTGGGGGGTTGCGTGATAGGAGGTGACTGGGAATGTGTGATAAGGAGTAAGGGTGTTGAACTGAGGGGGGGGAGGGGATTGTTTAGGATATTGGGAGAATTGTTATCCGGGGTAGGGTTGACAGATGTTGAGGAGGTGAGGTGGTGGAGCACAATTTTTTAAGCGTGGGAGCGGCTAGGCCGATCGATTATACTGCCTAGGACCCCTCGTAATACATATTGAGGGAATGGCGTATATTTTCTGATCACAGGGGTTTTTGGTGGATATAGGTTGGGAGGGGGGTTTCCAAAAGGTGTAAGGGGGGTTTGGGGGTTGAATGTAAATTTTCAGGAAGAAGAGTCTCGACGTCTTTGTTTTAATTGTGGGAGGTTGTGGTGGAGGGGCCGGGAATAGTGAATGGTTAGTTGGTGGGATTCTGTGGCGAAATCCGTATTAAGGAATTTTTTATTCGATGGGGGGAATATAACAGGTTGAAGTATGGGTACCAATCTTATCTTGAGGGCATTTTAGAGCTTTCTACGAGCGTGGGGGTGCTAGTTATCCCCGGTGGACGAATTTAGGATTAAAGGGCATTCAGGGATTTGCAAAAAGAAAAATTTGATGGCGCGCGGTGTTGGGTGGGGTGGAAAGGGGGTGTTATGGGGGACAGGCCTTCGGCATCGTGTTGAGGAGACACGTAAGAGAAGGTGGCGATGGAATGGGAAATTAAATGTTAAAGTGGGGATGGAAGGGTATAGAGAGGGGAGGGGATTTGTGAGGCAGAGGGTATAGTGGTTATCTGATGCATGTTTAGGTCATATGCACAAAAAGGGGGTATTCGAGATGAGGGTTTAAAGAAAAGGGGAGATTTATGCAAGTGAGATTGGGGTATAGATGGGTAACATTTGAAGGTCCGATCACGGAAAGTGAATTTCGCACGCTTTGTCGGTTTCAAGTTTTGGGAAGGCGCAGGTGTAGATGGGGTTTCCTAAAGATTTTTACGTTAGGAAATTTGGGGAAATATTGAGGGATTTTTTGTTAGGTTTTTTCAATGTAAGAAGGATGATGGGGAAATGGGGAGCAGCAAAGGACGCTTCGTGGGATTAGTTCCGAAAGGTGGACAGCTACGTAAGGATTACCGAGCAATATCGCTTATTGTGGGGGATTAAATTATTTGCACGGTATTAGGTTAAAAAATAAAAAAAGGGGATAGGTAACGTAATTTTACAGAGGAAATATGGGGTACCGGGTAGGACAATGAAAGGGGATGGAGTTTTTAAAGTTTTATAGAAAAGAGGGGGGGGTTGGGGGGGTGGGGGGGGTTTGGCATTGGATTGGAGCTGCTTTCGAAGTGTGGAGAGGGATGCGTTATGGAGGTTCATGCGTTGGGAGGGATTCGGGGAAGGGAAAAATTTTATCTTGGGCGAAAACATTGTATCAGGGAGCATTATTAGAGTCGGTTAAAGGAAGGCATTGAACATTCAGATGGGAAGGGGTTTGCGACAGGGTTGCCCTCTATCCAAATATTGTTTTCGTGCCTCCAGGGTCCCCTTTTATAGGGCAGTTTAGGTGGGGTATCGCAAGTGGGGGGGTTAGTAAGAACGAGAGGGTCAGCCGGGGATTGTGGGTTATGTGGGTGATACAACTGTAATTTGGGGAGGGTGGAAAATTTTCACAAAGGGAGGGAAAAGGGGGTGATGTGTTTGGCGAGGCTACTGGGATGGAAATTAATGTGGGAAAGTCTAAGAATGGACCAGGCAATAACGAAAAAAGAGGTGGGACTGTAGGGGCGGGTGGGGTGGGTGGATCACTATTTATTTTTGGGGTAGTGTCGCTAAAAATGAAGGGGGGGCCCCAAGAGGTAAATTTGATGCGCCTATGGATGGGGTATTGAAAAGATTTTTTTTTTTTATATTTTTATTAGAAAATTACAAAATTACAAAAGGTCATAAAAAAGACAGGAATACAAAACAGTCTTTTGTGACTTGTACCAGGTTTTTTCCCGGCTGGGAAAAAGTATTATAAATCTTATTAAGCAAACAATACACCTAAGACAAACCCATAAAGGGGAAATTAATTAATATTGCCGCCCCCCAAACCTTGTACCCAAAGCAAACAACCAAAAAGAAACTTTACAAAATTTAACAAAATAAAATAATACTGACATGTTTTTTATTACAACAAACCAACATAAAATGTACAAATCACAAGATTATAAAATTGAAAATTTTTACAATGACTAAAACCCTAACCCCCTTTAACACCAAAAAATTCTACACATATCATTTAGTAAAGTAAAAAACCCTAACCAAAGTTCCATAACAACACAAAACAAGACAAAACCCGAAAAACCCGCTATGACAGGTACAGAGTATTGGGTTTAAATTTTGTTATATTATATCCTAACCCAAAAGAATTCGGAAGGAACGTAGATTCCTTATGCCAAAAACCATAGAGAAACAGTACTTAATATTTTTTATGAAAACCCCCAAGTACAATAATTCTGGGACAGAAAACAGAACAACATACTGTAAATTTCAATAATAAAATACC
>NW_026488441.1:0-23084 GCF_026875155.1 Cherax quadricarinatus | reverse complement strand
CCCTGGTGGGAGAGTTTTTTTTTTTTTGCCTGTTGCTTTTTTTTTCCCATTTTTTTATTTACCAGGGGCGAAACCCAGTCCTCTCTGGGGTAGCTAGTGAAATTTCCCTTTATCCCTATGGGCCACCGTATTGTGCGTCGGGACGACGGGGGGTGCGGGCCCGAGCAAATGTAGACCCTGTATGGCAGAGCACCAGCCTACCCGTCTGCTTGATGTTCAATTTCGCGGCATCCAGTTGCCTTGTAGGCCTACCTAGGGGGGGGGACACACAGTCCACCCTCTCTCCCCCCGCTTCGACCGACTTGAGGTCCCAAGGTACCCCCCTCCACGGACTGGTTTCGGTCACTTCCTCACACTGCCCTTTTGTACTATCCCACCCGATAAAGCCATTAGTCCACGGGCCCTACATTGCTACCACGCTACCTTCATCGGGACTAAAACGCTGTTTAAAAGTAAGAACAGCAATAACAATTTTGTATGTGTGTGTGTGTGGTTGGTGTGTGTGTGTTGGTGGTGTGTGTGTTATGTGTGTGTGTGTGTGTGGGTTGTGCATGTATGTATGATGTGTGTGTGTGTGGTGTGTGTGTTATGTGTGTGGTTGTGTGTGTGTGTGTATATGTGTGTGTGGTGTGTAGTGTGTGTGGTGTGTGTCTGTGTGTGTGTGTGTGTTGTTGTGTGTGCATGTGTGTGTGTGTGTGGTGTGGTGCGTGTGGTTTTATGGTGTGTGTGGTTTTATGTGTGTGTTGTTGTGTGTGTTATGTGTGTGTGTGTGTCTGTTGTGTGGTGTTGTGGTGGTGTGTGTGTATGTGTGGGGTGTGGTCTTTGGTGGTGTGTGTGTGTGTGGTGTGGGTGTGTGTGTGTCTGTGTGTGGGTGTGGGGTGTGTGTTGTTTTGTGTGTGTGTATGTGTGTGTGTTGTGTGTGTGTGGTGTTGTGTGTGTGTATGTGTGTGTGTGTCTGTTGTGTGTGTGTGTGTGGTGTGTTTGTGTGTGGTGTGTCTGTGTGTGTGTGTGTGTGTGGTGTGTATGTGTGTGTGTGTGTCTGTGTTGTGTTGTGTGTGTGGTTATGGTGTGGTGTGTTGTGTGTGTGGGTGTGTATTGTGTGTGTGTGTGTGTGTGGTTTTGTGTGTGGTGTGTGGTGTGGGTGTGTATGTTTGGGGGGTCTGTGTTGTGTGTTGTGTGTGGTGGTATGTGTGTGTGTGTGTCTGTGTGGTGGTGTTGTGTTGTGATGTGTGTGTGTGTGTTTTGTGGGGTGTATGGTGTGTGTGGGTTGTGTGTGTGTGTGTGTGTGTGTGTGTGGTGTGTGTGTTGTGTGTGTTGTGTGTGTGTGTGTTGTGTGTTTTTGTTGTGTGTGTGTGTTTTGTGTGGTGGGGTGTGTGTATGTGTGTGGTGTGTTTTCCCTGTGTGGTTTTGTGTTTTGTGTGTGTGTGTGTTTTGTGGTGTTTTGTGTGTTTTATGTGTGTGTGTGTGTCTGTGTGTGGGGTGTGTGTGTTTTGTGTGTGTGTTGTGTGTTTTTAAAGTGGTTTGTTGAGTATGTTTGCCTTTTAGTTTGTTTTAAAAGCTTGTTATTTTTTAGACAGTACCTGCGTCTCCTGGACATCTTTCCACTAGTCAAACCTTTTTCTAAAAGGAAAAAAAATAAAATTTTCTAATTTATTTTTGAACAGCTCTTTTTTTTCATAGTCTGCAGCCGTATTTTTCCTTTTTCTCCCCGCTGATGGTGTTAGAAAGTCAAACGGGCTGGTTTCCCACAGACGAGCCCACAGACGGGTCAAAGACGTAGCCCACCACGTATAAAGGGAGTTTTCCCCTTTTTCTGTGTTCGAAATTTCCTTTTTTCTTCGAAAATTCCCAAATTTCTTACTTCTCGGGGGACTTTTTACATTTGCGTGCCCTTTACCCTTTTTCCCCCCTTTTCACTGTGTGTTCCCGGTGCGTACATATTCTAAAGCTGCGAAATTTAAAATTTTTGTTCTAATGTCTCTTGGTTTTCTTTTAATTTAAAAAGGGAAAAACCCCCAATTCCTTAGAAAATCATTTTTTACCCCCAAATTTTTCAAACTCTGAGATCTGTAACTATCTTCTGTTTTTCCCTTTTTTCCCTTCCAGGTTGTCATTATTCTCTTCCGGGGCATGTTTTTTCCTTTCCCAGCCTCTTTTTTTCCTTTCAGTCACTTTTTGTTTTTTTTTGTGTCTAATACAAAGGTGATGTTACTGGAGACAGGGAAATGTGGAAGTAATCTGTTTTTGGGCAGCCCCTCGGGCCTTGAAAGAGGTGTTCATTTCCCCCACCCAGTTTAGTAGGTGTTCAGCCCCCCAGCCTTTAATGAAGGTGTCAGCCCCTCACCCTTGAGGGAAGGTTTTCCCCCTTCAACCTTAAAGGTTTTCCCCCCCCCAGCATGATGGGTGTTAAAGTCCCTCGACTTTGATAGAAGGTGTTAGTCCCTCAGCCTTGATAGAAGGGGGGGGTTCGGGTTCCCCACCCCATGATGGGAAGGTTTTCTTTTCTCTAAACCCTTGATAAAAAGGCGTTCAGTCCCCGGGCCTTGATAAAGGCTTTCAGTCCCTAAAACCTTGATAGAAGGTTTTTCAGTCCCTCACCCTTTATAAAAGGGGGTTTCAGTCCCCAGCCTTGAAAAAAAGGTGTTCATTCCCTCGGGCCTTGATAGAAGGTGTTCACCCCTCACCCTTTGGGAAAAAAGGTGTTCAGTCTCTAGCCTTGTTTAAAGGTTTTCATCCCTCACCCTTGAAAAAAAGGTTTTCAGCCCCTCGGGCCTTGATAGAAGGTTTTTCGGGTCCCCATGCCATGTTTAAAAGGGTTTTTCAGCCCCTTTTAAACCCTTGATAAAAAAGGTGTTCAGTCTCTCACCTTTGAAAAAAGGTGTTCATCCCCCACCCTGATAGAAGGTGTTTTAGTCCCACCCCCCTTGATGAGGGTTTTTTTGGGGTTTCCCTCGGGCCATGTTTGGGTGTTCATTTCCCACCCCTTGATAGAGGTTTTCAGTCCCCCCCAGGGATAGAAGGTTTTTCAGTCCCTCAGTTTTTGATAAAAGGGTTTCAGCCCCCTAGCCATGATAAAGGGGTTTTTCAGTCCCTGGGGCCTTGACAAGGTGTTAAAAGGTCCCTCAGCCTTGATAGAAGGTTTTCCCAGCCCCTCAGCCTTGATAGAAGATTTTTCAGCCCCCCACCCTTGATAGAAAAATGTTCCAACCCCTCACCCTTGATAGAAGGTGTTCAGTCCCTCACCCTTGATAGAAGGTGTTCAGTCCCCCAGACCTTGATAGAAGGTGTTCAGTTCCTCCCCCTTTGTAGGTGTTCAGCCCCCCACCCTTTGGGAAAGAAGGTTTTTCAGTCCCCCCAAAAAAAGGGAGATGTTCGGGCCCCCCCAGCCTTAAATTAAAAGATTTTTCGGGTCCCCAGCCTTGATAAAAGGGTTTTTCAGTCCCCCAGCCTTTTTAGAAGGTGTTCGGGCCCCTTTCAACCATGATAGAAGGTGCTCAGTCCCTCACCTTAATGGGTGTTCAGCCCCCCAAAGCCTTGAAAAGAAGGTGTTCAGCCCCTAAACCTTGATAAAAGGGGTTTCCCATTTCCCCACCCTTTGATAGAAGGTGTTACCCCCTCGGGGTACTGATAGGTTTCAGCCCCTCAGTCTTTTTTAAATTTTTTGGGCCTTACCTGCTGTGTTTGTTTATATTTTATTTTATATAATGAAAAATTTTAGTTTAAAAATGACAGAAAAATCGTTTTACACAGCCCCCCCTGCAGACGAGGTCAAGAAGCTGTCAAAAACCATCAAAAACAGTGGCTGTCAAGAGATACAATTTGTAAAAAATTAAACCCCGGGGGGGTGTTATGTCAGCATATTTCTTTCGATGATGGCGACGAATACTTACTTGTTTGGACTAAAAAGCCCCAAAAACTTACTGCCGTTTAAAGGGCTGATTACAAACTCCTTGTGACTCAAAATTTGCGCAACCCCCCCGATCTACAAGAAATTCGTAAAAATACCTTCCCTTTTTTAAAACTGAGCTATGGTGTTCTAAAACACCTTGGGACAGGTATCGGTGCCCTTGATAAAGCTAAAGTGTCTTTTGGATTTTCCACGTTTCCTTTGTCTGGGAAAACGCACAGGGTACACTATGTTCCACAAGATTGCTTTATTTTTTCCATTGTACAAGAAAAGCTGATCACATTTCCCTTAAGAGTTTATTGTTTTTTGTAAAGATTTTTAAACCCACACAAAACGCAGATAGTGCCCTTTTGCTGGTACCCTTTGGCGTCAGTGTGATTTCTTTAGAGCCCCAAAGGGAAAACCCCAAGGCCTCAGTACCCCCCCCCAACCCGTAAACCTCCCCTTAGCCCCAAAAAAAAAAACGCTGCCCCTATTTCCCCTTTCATCCTTGTCACCTCCTCGATGAAAAAAGGGCAGAATGTTTGTTTCTTGCTGCCCTTAATCATAGAAAAACAATGAAAAGGGTTTTTACTATGGTTTTTAAAGGGGGAGCAGGTTTTTCCTTAATTGTCCGGGCCTAAGAAAAGAGATGTACTGTCTTTTAATAAAAATACACTTTGGGCAACACCCGCTGCAAGGAGCAAGGTCACTTGATTAAAGGGGGCATAGCTTCTGGGGGATCAATTCTCACTCTAGCAGTAAAAAAAGACCTCCCCCCCTCTGAGTGGCCCCTCAGGGCTGAGAGGGCTAAAGGGGGGCTGAAGGGCTGAAGGGGGCTGATACCCCCCTCCTGGAAAAAAATTTCCCCCACATTGGGGGGGGCAGCGGGGGTTCGTTTGGGGGTGAACTTTTTAAACATTTTAAAAATTAATTTGATTTTTTCCCCTCGCCCCCCCACTGCTGCTTGGTCTTTTCTAAAACACAAAAAGTCTGTGTGGTTTCTGGTAACCCAAAAAATTTTTTTGTTTTAAAACACTGTGTAATTCTAAGGGCACTAGTTTATTTATTGCCGCTTATTCACTACCCCTTTCCCCAAAAAACATAAAACTTTTCCGGGTAAATCCATTTCACGGGATATATGGTAAAATTTTTTCCCAAAAGTGGCCTTTGGGGAAACCCGGGGGGGGAACCCATCATTGTCGAAAACATATTGTCCCAGGTTTTAAAGGGATTTTTTTGTTTTTCAGGAACACCAGCCCCTAAAAGGGTTTTCTCTCAATGAGGTGAGATAGCCCTTACCCAAAAAATTTTCTCCCAAAATTTTTAAATTTTAAATTTTTTAAGGTGTTTGAATTTACTTCTGATTTTGCTCGGGTCGTAATAAGTAGGATCCCTAGGGATTTTTTTAATAAATTCAGGGGAGGAACGGGTTTTCGAGCCTTTTGCCATGGATTTAAATGAGATGGACTTAACATTCTAAATTGTCCAATCATCGGTAAAAAAAAGTTAGAGGCCCTGTTTTTGACTCTTTTTTTAAAATTTCATCACAACTGTACGGAATTCTTCTAAGTTTTTCTCTGCCGATGAAGGCCTTCCCTTAAACAAGGGTTTTACAATGCCGATATTTTTCAAAAAATTTCCGCCGTGCCATGGAGATTTGGGAGGAATGTATTCCAACGAAAACTGCTTTGATTAAAGCCTTGTTGTCTTCTGGTTGTTTAAAAAGATTTTGTTTTTAAATAAGCGCACCAAAACCCAAGTTCGTTGCATTATCGAAAATCTTTCAGTCTGGGACTTCCCCTTTTTGGCCCAAACCTTCTAAATAATTTGTTAAAAGTTTCAGCAGCCCTGTCAGTGGCTACTTCTAGATGAACTGCTCTAGTTGTACAAAAAGGAACAAAAAGGTGTAAAACCTTGAGGGGAACTTTGCCCAACTGTTTTGGTTAAAATTTTTGGGTCCAGTTAATTTACACCCTGTCCCCCTAAAGGGATTTAAATGACAAACCCTTTCAGAGGGTTTGGGAGGGGGCCCTGGATATTTGACATACTCGCTATCGTATTGACGACAAGTAATACAGTCCTTTATTTTTTTTTTTCCCAACTTTTTCGACCTTGAGGTTTTCCAGTAGGATTGTCGAAAATATGCAAATTGGGTCGCTCCCCAAACCATGAAAAACGTTACGGGGGGCCCTTTTTTAAACCCAATTTCCAGTTTTGTCAGAAAATTATTCTTGGGGATCAATATGGATGAGGGG
Source organism: Cherax quadricarinatus (assembly GCF_026875155.1). NCBI lineage: Eukaryota > Metazoa > Arthropoda > Malacostraca > Decapoda > Parastacidae > Cherax > Cherax quadricarinatus. The sequence goes on along the minus strand of NW_026488441.1, from coordinate 16,940 downwards.
CTTTTTTAGGTAGTGAAAGAATTTAAATGAATTTTTCCCTCGACATCTCATAATCTTTTCTGGTCGAGAAAAAGTCCTAAAAAATTAATCATAACAGGTTTCTTTGGGGTTTTTATTCTTGTTTTTCTGGGAAATTTATTTTTCTGTAAGAAAACTTCTTTCTGTTTTTATTTTCACCCAGTTTTAATTTGGGTTCAAGATATTCAAATCGGGGTTTTTTCCCTTTAAATTAAAATTAAAAGAAAAGAGCTGTAACTTTTAAAGTTTCCCCAAAGATAGAAATTTAGATCCATCAATGCTATTTCTGTTGTTTTCTCCCGCATTTACCCAACTTATTTCGGGCTGTTTTCAAGCAGATTTTTTTTCTTCGGGCAAAATTTTGAGCTTTTTCCCTGGGCCATTTATTTTCATCAGAGAGCCAGTTCGGTCCGGGGGACCCATAATTTATTTTTTCCCACAAATTTTTTGAGTGGGACACCAGTGACAACATGTCAGCGGGATTCTTTTGGGGTAGGACGGGAAAAGAGATAATCTTCGGGCCTCTTTTTTTTTCCTGCTTCCTTTTTCGTACATAGGACCAACTTACTCTTATTTTTTTCCTTAACCACGGGAAGAACTCCCTCATTATAACTCCAAAATCACGGTTTTTTCATAGTGAATGATAAGTACTTTTTGAGATAGACAGTTTAATTTTGTCCCTACATAGAGGCTGTTTTTTTCCCAAATTTGTGGTACTGTTCTGACCTTAAAGGGTGAAACCCTGGCCTTTAAAGTAATTGTGTATTTCCCTTTCCCAGCTTTTACCATGTGTTTTTTTTTTCCCCTTCTTAAACCTTTTTGCCCTGGGAAATTTTTTTTAAAAAAGTTGTTTAAACCCCCTGGATTTTTTAAACCATGTTTGGGCCTAAATTTCTAGAGGCAAGTTCTCACCCCCTCCAATTTTGAGTTTCCAGGGCATCTTGCATAAAAATTTTACCCTTTATGGTAATTGGTGAGACGAGCCCCCCTAGGGGATCAAAACATTGTAAAACCTCTGCCAGTAAACTACTTTTTATGAGTGTACTGCATGATTTGTTGTTTATCTTTTTGAAAACTAAAGAGTATTTCCCTGTTTTTTTTTCCCAATTAAGCCCCCAAGCATATTGTTGAAAAACCCGGAATTTTTCCAGTTTCAGGGAAATTTTTTTTGATAATTTCCCCTTAATTGCTTTAAATTTGTATTCCCCCACCCCTTAAAACATATTTGCTTCTTCATCTCCTTGTTAGCTTCTCTGAAAAGGGATTTAAATCCCCCTCTTTTTTCCCAAAAGTCCCTTGAAAATTGTCCACATAGAAACTTTTTTTAAAGTTTTTTTGGGAAGGGAAACTTTCAGATTTCTTAAAATGTTTTATTTAGAGTAGTTTCTATAAGAATGGAGGGGATTTTTGCACCAAAATAATACTGATTGAAACGTAATTTTTTAAAGGGACTTTGAGGATCATGGGGGATTTTCGGGCCCAAAGAACCCGGCAAATCTCTATCTTTTTCTTGTAGCCCTTTCTTAAAAAAGCCCGGGAAAATATCAGCCGTGTAGGCATATGGGTTGGTGCAAAATTTTATAAGCCGCCCTCCAAGCTTTCAGTTAGTGAGGGTCCGGTCATCAGCCCGTCATTAAGACTTGCTACATCTTTTTTTTCCCGTGCGCTGCAATTAAAATACAACACGTATGGGAGGGGTTTCGAATCTTTTCTAAACTCCATGGTGCGGGAGATAAATGACTTTTTGTCTTAAATTATTTTCCGATTTATTTCCTCGATAAATTTTTTGGGCCAAATTTTTCTTGTATGTTTATCATAAACAGTCAGTAGCTCTGGATTCTTCCTGAGCTAAAATGAAATTTGTTTTTTAAATCTTTTCCAAACCCAGGGGCGATAATTGCTAGGGGGGATTTTTGGTGGTTTTAAATTTTCCCAGGGGGTAACCTAACCCAATACTGCCCCATCTTTAAAAATTTGACAGTGCCCCAAATTTTGGGTTTTTAAAAAGTCGAGACTCTTTTTGGGTTTTGGTTTTAAATTTACATAAAAACCCAAAACGCATCTAAATCCCCCCAACTTTTTAAACGGGTTTCCCATTCATTTTTTCCCGTAAGGGAAAATTTTTTTGCTGGGGTACATGATCAGCGGTTTTTTCTGGGAACCTATACATTTTTCCACTAAATTCAATATCAGTTTTCCCCCCACTTTGAGGGGAAAAGGGACCACATACCCAATGTGACCTCCTGCTGTTTTCACAAGTAAATTTTTCTTTGTTTACTTACTTATTTTGCCCCCAAAAAAAAATTGGATAATAATCATTCCAATGATTAAATCAATTGGACTAATTGTGTCCGCTGTTTTTTCAGGACAGGCTAATTTGCCCTTTAAGCTGCTTTCAGGCTGCCAACTGTTTCTTTTAAACCCCTGGATCTGCACAAAAACAAAAGGAAAATCTTTCTACTACCACATTTCTACTTTTTTTTTTTCCCTTGTTTCCTAGCCCCAAACCAGTGTTTTCTGGCGGGTCATATGTCGTTTACCAGAATTATGGAAAAAACCACCCTATATCAAACCTGTATTTTGGCTTTAGGGTTGTTTATTCATTTCTGAAAACACGGATCTTCTTTTAAAGGGGACCTTTGTGAGCCTTGATAAAATAGTTTTAAGCACATTGGTTTTGTGGTTTTAATTAGATAACTAACTCGAGTATCGGGGGGCAGTTCCCTTTAAACCCTTATCTCTCACATTTAATGCTTTGCTTGTTGACTTCCGTTTCTGGGGAAAAGTCTGCTGCTTTTTTGAAAAAAGTATTTGGGCATAATGCTGTATAGGGCATACCCTTGTTTTTAAAAACACTTCTTCAGTGAGCTTTTTCCCTCCCTTGGGGGTTTGGTTCCCCAAAACACTTGATCCCATCTTTTACAGTGATAAACGTTTTTTTGGGTGCCTCCATTAAATGTGTATTGAATACAATACTGTGCCCAATGTGTTCCACCCACAAAGTAAAACATTTTGGAGTACTTTTGTGTGCCCAGTTTGTTACTTTTCGTTGTATTCACAATTTGGGATAAATGCCAAAAAGGGATTTCCCTTATGGGTTAGGGGGAGTATTTAATACTCTTTTTATACTGAGTTAAAGGTTTATTATCCACGGGGATTTGGATTTTTTATCTTGTCTCGTTGCTTGCAAAGCATGAAAAATATTTTTTGTAAACCATTGCTAAAATTTTCCCCACAAGTGAAATTTGCGTTTATTGAACATAATTAATTTTAAACGTTCAATATTTTTTGGTGACAACTTATCTTTTACAATACCCTGGTAAAAACCCAAAAACATTGGGCTTATTTTATATTTAGCATCTAGAAAATCTGAGACTAAAAATCTAATGTTTAAATTCCCAAAAGCCTGTGGGGGGAAAAAAAAATGTTTGGTGGCCCCTTTAAGGGTTGATATTAAAAACCCGCATGGGCTAACTCTAGCCTTGTCAGCAACGAAGTAATTTTCCCCTAAGACAGTAAGGCTATTTTATAATTACCTTTAAACCACCGGAAATGAAAAAAAACATTCAAAGAGTTCTCCCTTCACAAAAACATTTTTAAGGGAATTTAACTTGGCAAACTCTTTTTGGGCGTTCGTGAAAATTTTTTAAGGAAATTTAAAACCACTAAAGAAAAATTCATAATTATGATTGGGGAAAAAAGGGAAAGACAATGTAAAGGGAAGCTTTGGGAATGGGACACTTGTTGTTTTTTACAAAGGGGTAAAAAGGTGTTTGACCACTAGTTTTCAGTAGGTCTCTGTGAAAGAAATTTTTTTCGGCAGTAGCCTGTTTCCTGTCCCCCTTAATTTTTGGGTCCCCTAAAAGTATCCAAAAAAAATTTTTAATTTAAACTTCAATGAATTTTGATTAAAAAAATTTTTTTCATTTTAAAGGTTTTTGTCCTGAAATTTAATTTTTTTCCCGATTTTTGAAAAATTCCCCCCCAAAATTGGGGCCTCCCCCATTTATCAAAATCTATGTTTGTATTTTGAATTAATTCCCCAACAAAACTGAAATTAATTTCCTAATTGTGGGAATCTTATCCGTAAAAACCCGAAACGAGTTTTCAAAAAAAAGCCAATTTAATGGTATACCCGAAAATTTTTAGCACCACACTTAGTGTTTAAAAAAACACTTTACTGCTATAAAAAAGCTGAGTTTTTGTTATGCTTAAATCAGAATAATCGAGTCAACACAATGACCCACCAAAGCTTTAAACCCCAGGGGGCAAAGACCATGAAGGGGGCAGGGTACATGTTTCTGGTTTTTTATGGCTAAAAGGTTTGGGGTGTCAAACCTACCATGATGATTTTAAACGTAAATAACGATGTTAACACTTCAAATTTACTATTTTCACTATAAATGTTTACTGTATAAAAATGTAATCACCAAAGTGAATATTACTTACACCTATATTTAAAATTTTACTGTTAATTAAAATTTGAAAGCTTACACCCTTTTTTAAAAAAGTTTCCCCTTTTAAAATAACAGGTAGATCTATAAGAAACAAACTTTAACACCCCAAATTTTTCTCTTAAATTTTTTTCATAAAAAATTTTTAAACACTGTGTATATATATCCCCAAAAATCCCGACAAACAACATCACTTGGGTGTTGCTTAATCAGCGAAATTTTAAAATTGGAGCAAAATTTATGGGGGGTGAGGATATTTGGGGGAGTCACCCAGCTCCCGTTTTTTTTTGGGGGGGTCCCCCTGGGTGAGCGCCCGTTTTTTTTTTTTTGGGTGAAACGCTGGGGGGGAGTGCCCGTTTTCCCTTTTTGGGTGCCCAATTTTCTGTGATTGGGGTTTGGGGGGACTCATTTATACTGATTTATATTGTAAAACACTATTTTACAGTTTTTTTTGAAGGGGCCTTGGTCAAAAGGTTATTTGTACACGGGAGTACAACATATTTGGGCCACAGTGTTGGGCTTTATCCGGTTTTGAAGGCCCAAAAATCGTTGAGTTTTTTTGGGCCCTTTCCCCGCTGTGGTTTTTTATATATATATATAATGAACACTTTGCTGGGTAAATGACAGCAAATTTGTCTACACAGCCGCCCCTGCAGCGGGTCTAAAAAGCGTCGAAAACCCCCACAACAGTGGGCTTGTCAAAAAGATACAATTTGTAAGTTTAAAAATTTCCCCTAGGGGGGGTTTTTTGTCAGCATATTTCCTTCGAAGATGGGGACGAATACTTACTTGTTTTGGGCTCCCCAAAAATCCACCACCCCTTTTCTGGGCCCAAAAGGTTTAATTTCCCAAAATCCTTGTGAACCCAAAAATTGCGCAATCCCCCATCACAAGAAAATTTTTAAATACCTTGGGCCTTTTTAAAGGAGTAGGGGGTTCTCAACACCTTCGACAGGTTCGGAGACCCCCTTGGGGTAGAAGCTGGGAAATGGGTTTTTGGGTGTCCACGTTTCCATTTTTAGGAAACGCCCCTTTGGTTTCACTATGTTCCACAAGATTTGTCTTTATTTTTCACAATGAAACACAAAAGAAGCTGTCACACTTTCTTTAAGGTTTATTGTGTTTTGTGAGGGCACTTTATTCCCCACAACGCACAAACAGTGTCCTTTTTTGGGGTTTCCCGGCGTCAGTGTGACTCTCTTTAAAAGTCCAAAAATAATCTGGCCTCAGTACACCACCCCAAGCGTCATGGCCCCGGGACAAAAAAAAAAAAAAAAGCTGACCTAGTACCTTGCATCCTTGTCACCTCGATTTAAGCAAAGCCCGAATGGTTTTTTTTCTTGGTCTTAAATCATAAAACAACAATGTACAAATTTTACTATGGTAAGAAAGTGGGAAACAGGATTTTCCTTAATTTCCGCAAGTAAGAGATGTACTGTCTCTTTTAAAAAAAAAACACGTTTTCAAACCGCTGCAAGGACAAGGCACTTGACTTACTGGGATAGCATCTGGAAAACCCAAATTTCTCACCTAGCAGTAAACAAGACGCTCGGGCCCCCCTCTGAGTGGCCCCTAGGGCTGAGAGGGCTGAAGGGGGCCCGAAGGGCTGAAGGGGGCTGATACCCCCCCCCCTTTAGAAAAAAAATTTTTTTCCACAAACTTTATAGGAGGTGTTCAGTCCCCCCCCCATGATAAAAAGGTGTTCGCCCTCAGCCTTGATAAAGGGGTTCAGTCCCCCCCCATGATAGGTGTTCAGGGCCTTCCCGCCTTGTTTGAAGGTGTTCCCCCCTCCCCCAGCCATGATAGAGGTGTTCAGTCCCTTAGCCTTGATAGAAGGGGTTAAATCCCCCTTCCCTTTACAGAAGGTGTTCATTCCCCCCGCCATTTATAGGGGTTCAGTCCCTCAGCCTTGATAAAGGGGGTTCAGTCCTCCAACCATGATAGAAAGGGGGTTCAGGGCCCTCAGCCGATAGAAGGGTTCAGTCTCTCAAACCCCGATAGGGGGTTCAGGGTTTTCAGCCTTGAAAAGAAGGTTTCCCGTCCCCCCGCCTGATAGGGAAAGGTGTTCGTCCCTCGCCTTGTAGGTTTTTCAGGGGCCCCCAGCCTTGGGTAGAAGGTGTTTATTTCCCCCAAGCCTTTATAGAAGGGTTTCCCGGTCCCCCCAAACCCTGTAGAAGGTTTAAATTTCCCCCAGCCTTGATAGAAAAGGGGTTCCCGTCCCCTCATCCTGATAGGTTTTTCAGTTCCTCACCTTTATAAAGGTGTTCAGTCCCCCGCCATGAAGAAGGGTTTAGTCCCTCAGCCTTGGATAGGTGTTCATCCCCCAGGGCCCTTTAAAGAAGGGTCAGGCCCTCACCATGGAAAAGAAGGTGTTCAGTCCCTCAGCCTTGAAAATTGTTTCAGTCCCCCAGCCTTGTAGAAGATGTTCAGTCCCTTTAGCCCTTTATAGAAGGTGTTCAGTCCTCCAGCCCCGTTAGAAGGGTTCAGGAAAACCCCAACCACGATAGAAGGGTCCAGGCCCCCCAGCCTTGTAGAAAGGGGTTCAGCCCTCAGCCCTGATAGAATTTTTCAGGGCCTCCGGGCTTGATGGAGGGGTTTTAGTCCCTCACCCTGATTGAAGGTGCAGTCCCCCACCTTTATAGAAGGGTTCAGTCCCCATCCATTTATAGGTGTTCATCCCCTCAGCCTTGATAGAAGGTGTTCAGGGCCCCACCATGAAAAGAAGGTGTTCCCGTTCCCCTTTAAACCTTTATAGAAGGTGTTCAGCCCCTCATCCTTGAAAAAAGGTGTTTTAGCCCCCAGCCCTTTATAGGGGTTCAGTTCCCACCTTGATAGAAGATTTCATCCCTCGCCTTGATAGAAGGGGTTTTCCCCAGCCTTGTTAAAAGGGGTTCAGAAACCCCCAACCCCCGATAGAAGGTGTTAGGGCCCCCAGCCTGACCCGAAGGTTTTCAGTCCCCAGCCCGATAGAAGGTTTCATTTCCCCCAGTTTTTGATAGGAGGTGGGTTTATTTTCCCCACCCCTGAAAGAAAGGGGTTCAGTCCCTAGCCTTTATAGAAAGGGTTCAGTCCCCATTTCCCTGATAGGTGTTTAGTCCCTCAGGGCCCTTTGGGAGAAGGTGTTCCGTCCCCAGCCTGATAGAAGGTGTTCAGTTCCTTAGCCTTTTATAGAAGGGTTCAGCCCCTCATCCTTTACGAAGGTGTTCAGGGCCCCCAGCCTGATAGGTGTTCAGTCCCCCAAACCTTAAAAGGGGTTCAGGCTCCCAACCATGATAGAAGGGGGGTTTGTCCCTCAGCCCTTTATAGAAAGGGGTTCAGGGTTTCCCCCATTCATGATAGGGGTTCAGTCCCCCCACCCCTTTATAAAGGTGTTCAGTCCCTCACCCCTTTATAGAAAGGGGTTCATCCCTTAAACCTTGAAAAGAAAGGGTGTTCAGTCCCTCAGCCTTAACAGAAGGTGTTCCAAACCCCCCGCCATAATTGGTTTCAGCCCCTCCAAACCTTGATTTGAAGGTTTCAGGTCCCCCCGCCATTTTATTGAAATGTTCCCGGGCCCCCAGCCTTGATAGAAAGGGTTCAGTCCCCCCGCCATGATAGAATATTTCCCGTCCCCAGCCTTGATTGAAGGTGTTCAGTCCCCAACAACCCTTTTAGAGGTTCCAGCCCCCAGCCATGGGTAGAAGGTGTTTAGTCCCTCAGCCTTGATAGAAAATTTTTCCCGTCCCCCCCCCATGATAGGGGGTGTTTCCCGTCCCCCAGCCTTGATGAAGATGGGACAGCCCCCAGCCATGATGGGCCCGTGTTTTTCAGTCCCTTAGCCATGAAAAGGTGTTCACTTTCTTAGCCCTTAAAAGGGGGTTCCTTTTTCAACTGTATTAGTTTCCCCCATCATTTCGTGGTTCAAATATGAAATTTTTCATTTTTTTTTTTAAAGGGGGGTTAATCTCTGATGTTCTTTTTTTGCAAAGTAAATATCTGTTAACTGATGGAGGGAGAGTCCTCACTGAGGCTTTAAGAAAAAAAAACGCCCCCCTCTCGACGTTTTAAGGAAAGGGAAAAACCAAACAAAATGAAGCTTCTTTAGGGGAACTGAGCCGAAGCTTCGTGAATGGGGGAAAACCCAAATACTAAAGCTTGACTAGCAAACCCAAAGCCCCCATTTAAAAAAGAACCACGTCTGAAACCCTTTATTTAAAAGGAGACCAGGCCGCTTAAGTTTCATTTTTGAGGAGAGGCGGCAGCTTCAACTAATGAGAGAGCAATAGCAAAAACCAGCGTTTTTTAATCAGAAAGGGTTTAAAAACCCAAGAGGGGGGAAGGGGAGCAGTTACATCAAAATTCAAGCCGGGCCCCCAAAGAAAAACATTCTGTGTGCATGCCAAAAGGGCCCCAAACCCCGCGATTGGGACTCTCTCTATAAATTCTTGATTAATGTCCCGATGGGGGCGAGTGGGGGAATATTCGAATCATTTTTTATTGACGAGTGGTCGAGGGGATGTAAGGGCATTCTTCTTAAAGGGCAGTGGTCGGGGGGTATGTACGGATCATTCTTTTTTATTGACGGTGGTCGAGGTATGTACGGAACAAATTTTTTTTATTGACGAGTGGTCGAGGTATGTCGGGTTTTTTCTTCTTATTGACGAGTGGGCGAGGTATGTAAAGGATCTTCTTCTTTTTGACGAGTGGTCGAGGAAAAGTACAGTCATTCTTCTTTTGACGAGTGGTCGAGGTATGTACGGAAACATTCTTATTGATGTGTGGTCGAGCGAGAAATATCAAGATCATTCTTCTTATGGAAAGAGTGCTGGAGTGAGGAAAAATTGGTCATTTTTCCCCAAACAGTGGGCGAGTGGGGGGACCATATTCGAGTTTATGAGGGGAAAATTTTTCAAGTACAGTACATGTACCTACAAAATACAAAAAACAATTTTCAGTTCAATTTATTAGGTAGAAAAAAGGGGGCCCCAAAAAAGAAGTACTGGGCAAACCCTTTCGCCCCCCCGGAGAATTTCATCAAGTCTGAAAAATTTTAAACTGGGGGGAGGGGGCTTGCGTTTTTGGGAGAGTGGTGAGAATTTGGGTGTCAGGTGAGGGGTATTAAGCTATTTTATTTTCTGTTTTTTTTTTGGGTTAAAAATATGATTGATGCATATATGGTGGGGAAGAGGTAAAGAGGGGGAAAAACCCCTCTAGCTGGGCCAGTAGGGCCCGCTAGGGCCCGATGTTGCTACTGGGATAAAAGATTAGGATAGCTGATGGGGGCATTCTAAGCTCCCGATTCTCTTTGGGGGTGTCTTCCTCCTTGGGGGGATAGGTCGTGGGGTCCCTTTTTAATTAAATTTAAATGGTTGTGGGGGGTGACCAGTGTACAAAAACAGGCGCTCTTCAAGTTGTTCGCTCTGTTAGCGCCCCTGGTGTCAAGAAATGTGTGTTTTGGTTCCCTAATGTTTTCTCCTATGTATATTTTGTCAAAAATCGGGTGCATGGAATTATTGGGATAAACCCCAAGTAGACCGAACTTGCTGCGGTGCCCCTTTCTGATGATGGCCTTGAATTTTTATTTGGGGGACAGTGGTGACTACATGGAATTCGGGGAAAGCGGGGAACTTGAGGTATTGGTTAAATGTTTTGCCAAATGTGGTAAAAAGAAGGGCTGGAGAAATAAAAGAAAAGGGGGTGACAAGGTACTGGGGTAAATTTTAAAAATGCGTGTTTTTAGTGTGCAGCACAAGTTTGTGGTTTTAGGGGGGTGGGGGGCAGAAAAGGGGCGAGGGCATTGGTGGAATGTTGGTTTAAAGAGGGCAGGGTAAAAGGGGGAAAAAAAAAAAAAGAAGGGAAAAAAAAAAAAAAAAAAAAAAAATTGGGGAGGGGGAAAAAAAAAAAAGAAGGGGAAAAAGGGAAAAAAAAAAAAAATAAAAAAACAAAAAGGGAAAAAAAAAAAGTAAGAAAGAAGGTTTTTCAAAAAATTGAATTTAAAGGGGGGTAAGTTTTTTAAAGAAAAGGGGTAAGGGGGATTTGGGGGGATAAAAGGAGAAAAATGGAGAAAGGGAAGGAGTATTTTCAACAAATTTAATTTTTTAAAAAAAAAAAAGGGTTTGGGGGGTGAAACCTTGGGGGAAAAGAAAGGCGGTAAAACAGTTAAAAATAAAAAAAAATTAAAAACAGGTGGAAATATTGGGAAGGGTTTTGGGGGAAAATTTTTTGATCCCCAATTGTTTAGAAGGGGGGGCCAATTTTTTCCCCAAACAAACCCCAAAAACCACTTTATTTAATAAGGAAAGCCAAATGTGATTTGTGGTGGAGGCGCAGAGACTCTGGGTTAAAATGAAAGGGGTAGAAACAGTTGGATTGATGAGATCAAGACACACACATTAAAAAAACAGGTGGAAATTTTAGTGGTGAGTGATGATGAAAGTTTTTTCTTTCGCGTCACTACCTCTGTGAGAAGATGGCCAATATGTTTTACAACACACACACACACACACACACACAACAATATATATATATATAAATATATTATATATATATTTTAAATATATATATATACACACACACACACCAAGATATTCTGTAAGATTTATAGTAGCTGATGTTTTCACCTGCAAACAGATGAGTGAGGAAAGTTGTTTTGCTTGTCAAAACTTAGTTTTAGACGGAGATATGGCGAAGTCTAGTCGATAAAAAGTTACTTGAACTTCAGGAAGATGGGTACTCATCTTCCCATGTCGTGTTGACTGGATCCCCGATGTCATCAGCATAGTTTTAGTTGTATGTTTCACTGACGGAGGTGAGCATTTAGGAAACCCATTAATAGCATACTAAATAACTTGGAAATGAGAAAGGAGGATAATGTGTGTCGGTAAAGCACACTCCAAGACTTTTAGGCTTAGAGAGGCTCACTACCAACATTATTATTACTATACTACTATTAAACACCCCACCACAATGACTACTACAAAACACAACTACCACTACTGCTATTTACCACCACCACTCCCACACTACCATCAAACCCCCAACTCCACACTACCACCACCACTAATACCAGCCCTCTACTACCACCGCTACTGCTACCCCCACCAAACCACCACCCCCACTACAACCACTCCACTCACTACCCCCCCACATCACCCCCACCCTACCAAACCCCCACTACACCCCACTACCACCACCACTACCACCACCACTACCCACCACTACCACCACTACCACCACTACTACCCCACCATACTACTACCACACAACTGCCACCACACTACCACCACCCATACCATCACTACTATCCACCACCGCCACTACTACCACCAACACCACTGCCACCACCACTACTACCACCACCACTGCCACCTCACTACTACTACCACCACCCGCCCCACCACTACTTTACCATCACCACTACCACCACCACCACCACCTACCACACCCACCACTGCCACCACCACCACTACCACCATACCACCACCACCACTACCACCACCACCCTACCACCACCCCCACTGCCACCACCACTACTATTACCATCACCACTACCACCACCGCCCCCGCCACCACTACCCACCACCACCAATACCACCAATCACCACCACTACTACTACCACCACCATATACACCACCACCCCACCACACCACCACACCACCACCACCACCCCCCCACCACCACCCCCACTGCCAAACCCCCCACTACCACCACCATCACTACCACCACCACCCCACCACCCTCACCACCACCATACCACCACCCCACCACTACCACCCCCCTACCACCCCAAATAAACCATCACCCTACTCTACCACCCCCCTTCCACCACCCCACACCACCCACCCCCCTACCACCCCACTACTACTACCATCACCACCACCACCACCCACCCCCCACCACCACCATGCCCCCAACTATACCCCCCCACCACCATACCACCACCCCCTGCCACCCCCACTACTACACCACCACTGCCACCCCATATACTACCCCCACCCTGCCCCCACTATTGCCTCCACCATACACCACCACGGCCCACCTACTGCCACCACACTACTATAGGTCACCACGCCCCCACTTACTACTACCACCCCCTGCCCCCCTACGCCACCACCACTACTACTACCATCACCACTGCCCCCATACTATACCCAAAACCCCTACCACCACCACCACTACCCCCACCATGCTGCCACCACCCCCTACTACACCATCACCATACCCCCACCCCACCCCACCACCACTACCACACCACTACCACCCCCCCACCCCACCACTCCCACCACCACCACAACAGTGGCCAAGCCTCCTTTCCCCCTCTTTCTCACGAGGCAGAATGGGGACAAAGGTTTCCCAGTAGGGTTTTTTCATACGTGTTTTGTAGGGGTGGGTATTAATCCCCCCAACCCATCCCCTCACGCTCTGCTGCCTTTTGGACAGTTTTCGCTGTTTTTAATGCCTCTCCCTAAGGCAGGTTTCCAAGGCTTTCTTTATGAGACCACAACAAGAAACAGCGACCCCCCCTTTGGCCGGGATTTCGTTCACATGGAAAGGACCCAAACAAATTTTTAAAAGTTTTTGGTTCGTTCCGTTTAAAGAAAAAAAAAAAAAATGTTATTTGTGAATCGCCTTTTTAATTACTCGGGAAAAATTTGAAATTTCCCCAATTAACAAAAATAAAGCGAACGAAAGCCTGGGAGTGGGGAAAAAATAATCCCAAAAAAATCGGCCATTGTCCCAGTACAAAACGGCGGATTAAAATGGACACTAATTCAATAGTTCACTTTGGTGTCACTGATGTCAGCTTTGTCGCCCGGTTGCCTGTTAGGTTGTGGAAAAAGGAAAATCTCACCCCCCCCCCGGCCCCCCGTTGTATACACAAAAAAGGAGAGGGAGGGAAAGGGGGGAAGAGGGAAGGAGGGAAAGGGGGAGAAAGGGGGGAGGGGGGAAAGGGAGAAAAAGAATGAAAGGAGGGAAGGAAGGACGGAAGGGGGGAGGGGAAAGGGGGGAGGGGGGGAAAAGGGGGGAGGGAAAAGGGGGGAAGGAGGGAGGGAAAAAGGAAGGAAAAAAGGGGGAAGGAGGGAGGAAGGAAAGGCTACTTCCTATATATTATCCCGGTTAAGTTATCGTTGGGTATCTAGGTCTGCGTGGTGTGTTGGGGTTTTTGTGTGTGGTGTGTGTTACTCACCCAATTTTACTCACCTAATTGTGGTTGCAGGGGGCGAGACCAGCCCTGGCCCCCCCTCTTCAGATCGCATGGATCCCTCTCCTTGCTTCCCCCGAGCTTTTCATACCTCTTCTTAAAACATGTTGGTTCCTGCCCCCACTACTTCACTTGCTAGGCTATTCCATTGCTGACAACCTATGACTGAAAAAATCTTCCCAACGTCCCCCTGATCGTCTGAGCTTCAGCTTCCGTTGTGACCCCTTGTCCCCGTTCCCCCCCTTTTGGAAAAATCCATCTCTGTCCCCTTGTCTATTCCCCGCATTCTTGTATGTCGTTATCATGCCCCCTGACCCCTTTTTCCCCAGTGTCGTCATCCCCATTTCCCTTTAAACCTTCCTCGTAAATTCCCTTTAGTTGGGGACTGCCTTGTTGCAACCTTTGTATTTCTCTAACTTCTTGACGGCTTGACCCGGTGTGGGTTCCGACTGGTCTGCATACTCCAGTATGGGCCTAACATACACACGTGTCAGTGTCTTGAAGTTCCCTTTTTAAGGGATCGGAAAAGCTATTCCCGGTTTGCCAGGCGCCCGTATGCTGCAGGGGGTTTTTTGGTTGTGTGTGCCCCGGGGATGTGCTCGGGTTAGGTCACCCAAGGTCTTTCTCCCCGAGTGAGGTCCCGTGTCTTTGTCCCCCAGCCAAAACTCTTTGCGTTTCTTTGCCCCTCCCCAAACTTCATGACTTTGCATTTGGGGGATTGAATTCGAGAAGCCGTTACTGGCCCCAAACCGCCTTGGTCTCTTTGCAGTCCCGCCTCATCTCGCCCATTTTTTCTTCTCTCAAAATTCCCATCTGGACGGGAACTTCGGTCTTTTCCCTTTCCACGTCTTTAAATATAAAAATGCAGGGGGTCCTAGAATATGTGGGACCCCGCCGCGGCGCCCCTGGGGGTCCTCTTCACGTACCATGATCTTTTCGCCCCCTGTCAGGTATTCCCTTACCATTGCAGTCCCCTTTCCCTTTTTACTTTTGGGCTGATCCCCAGTTTCTGCACAATTCTTGTGGGAACTTGTAAAAGGGCCCTTCCCTGCAGTCTGGGAACACGAAATCTCCCCAACCCCTCTCTTATGTCTTACTTCTTTACCTTGTTTTAAAACCCGGGGTTTTGGTGATCAAGTTTCCCTTTCCATAAACCCATGCGGGTTTTCATTTTTAATCTTTTTCCTTTCCAGGTTTTCGACCACTCTCCCCCTGATAATCTTCCCCATGATTTGCACACAAACATGTCAAACACAGGTCTGAGTTTAGTCCCTCGTTTTGTTTCCTTTCTAAATATGGGGACTACATTAGCTTTTTCCTTTCTCGGGTAGTTGCCCCAGTTTCAAGGGAGGTTGAAGATTTGTGGTTAGGGGCACACACAGCATCTCTGCTCCTTCCAAGGACCCGGGGGATGTTTCCGTCCCATCCCCTTTGAGGTGTAAAGGGCCCTTTAAGAGCTTTTCACCTCCTTTCCCAGTTTTTCGTTGTTCCAACACTTGTTGGATATTCCCCCTTGATGTTCCCCCTTTTGTTCTGTCTTCCCCACCCTTTTTGTCTTACTGAAAAATTCCTTAAATTCCTTTCAGTCCCACAACCTCCTGATCATTTCTTGTGGTTCTCCCTTTTGTCCTTAATCTATCCCTGGTCTTTTACTTTTGTCTTTCCCCCTGTGTGGCATACAACGTTTCGGGTCTTTTTGATTCTCGATGCTATGTCATTTTTATACTGTCGCTGGGGCCTCCCTCCTTACCTGTGCATACTCATTCCCGGCTCTGCGACTATCCCCTATTTGTGTGTTTTTGCCTTCTGTACTTTTTCCCTTCTCTATTGCACTTTGTTTTTTGCCTCCTTTCACCCTTTTGGGTAACCAGGGGCTTGTTCTGGGGCTTCCCGTTTTTACTGTTGCCCTTGGGGAAAAACCTTTCCACTGCCTCCTTGCTTTTGTTTCTCATTTCCTCATTTCATTTATGGCTTTCCTGCCAGTTTCTGTCCCACTGGACCCCCCGCAGGAAGTTCTTCAAAACCCATGTAGTCCCCCCTTTTATAGTCAGGGTTTTCCCATTCTATCTTTATTCTTCCCTTGCAGCTCACTATGTTTCAAAGCACAGAAACCCCGTGGTCGCTAGCTCCTAGGGGACTCTCTATTGAAAATCCTAATGTCTGAGCTGCCCAGGGAAACAGGTCCAATCTTGCGGGTTATCCTCCCCTCTCACTCTGGTAGTGTCCTTAACATTTTGGGTGATGAGGTTTTCCAGCCCACGCCCCAAACCTGGCCTCCAGTTTGGGGACCCCCCATGGGCCCCATTTTCCCTCAATCTCCCTTGGAAAATCCCCCATAACCACAATTTTTGCTCTGCTGAGTGCCCCTTTTCTTCCCCACCTGCAATGGTCCACCATTGCCTGTTCCCTTTTTCAATTTCCTTCGGGCTCCTGCAGTTCTTGGGGGGGTTTTAACATCACGCAAATGACCCTTTGTGTTCCCCAGATAAAGTGTCCCTGCTATGTAGTCTCTTTCTCCCGTCTCATCTATTCCTTCCATTTTCTCAAATTTCCTCTGTTTTTTTTGGCAGAGCAACCCCCCCTCCCCCCCTGCCCCCCCTATCTTTCCTCAGATTGGATCCCGGTGGGAAGATTGCATTGTTTTTTGTCTCCATGAGTTTTTTTCTGAACTGCTATGGTCTGGGGGCTTCTCATTGATCTTTCTTGCCCTTCCCCCTTTTTTATTCGTTAATCCATCTGATTTGGTACCAAACCTTCAAATTTGTTCTAATTTCTGTAAATGGGTGCGGGGGTGGAAAAAGAGGGATCGGTGTGTGATGGTTGGTTTGGGTTTTTCATTGGGCCCTTTGGGGGGTCGTGGTGGGGTCCCCTTTTGCAGGTGTTTCTGGGGGGTGGCTTGTCCTTCCATTTGTCCCCGGGCTTCTGCTTCCTTTTCATTTCCTCCCATTTTTTCCCCTTTTGTTTTTTAACTCTCTCCTTTATTGTCTTCCTTTCGTCCTGTGTTTGTCTCGGGCGGGGGACAACCCGGAACTCCTGCTTGCCCCCCCAGCCGGCTTTCTCCGCAGGATCATGGTTCGGGTTTATTTGCCTTTAAAATTACTTTGAGAGGCCGATTCCCTTTTTTTTGTGAACCCCCCAAAATTCCCGAAAATTTGCCACCCGGGTCTGTCCCCCTGCCTACACCTTCATGATATCTTTAATCGCTTTTTTTCTCCTCCGCTTTCTTTAAACATAAGTTTCCCCTTTTTCTCGTTAGCCCATAGACAAAAAACGGATCTCCCCTTTC
>NW_026488431.1:0-11260 GCF_026875155.1 Cherax quadricarinatus | reverse complement strand
TGCACAGTGTGTAAGCACTACACAGTGTGATACCAACTACACAGTGTGTAGCACCTGCACAGTGTGTAGCACTACACAGTGTGTAACCACTACACATGTTACCACTACACAGTGTGTAGCACTACTTGTGTGAGCACTACACAGTGTGACACCACTACACAGGTTGTAGCACTGCACAGTTGACCACTACAAAAGTGTGTAAACCACTAACATGTGTGCACTACACAGTGTGAACCACTAACACATTGTGGTAGCACTGCACAGTGGTACCACTACACAGTGTGTACCACTACACAGTGTGTAGCACTACACAGTGTGTACCACTACACAGTGTGTAGCACTACACAGTGTGTACCACTACACAGTGTGTACCACTACACAGTGTGTAGCACTACACAGTGTGTACACTACATACAGTGTGTAGCACTACACAGTGTGTCACTGCACAGTTGTAGCACTACACAGTTGTGTAGCACGCACAGGTTAGCACTGCACATGGTAGCACTGCAACAGTGTGTACCACTACACAGTGAGGGGGTACCACTACACAGTGTGTAAGCACTACACAGTGTGTAGCACTACACAGTGTGTACACTACTAACAGTGTGTAGCACTACACAGTGTGGTACCACTACACAGTGTGTAAAACCACTACACAGGTGTAAGTCACTACACAGTGTGTAGCACTACACATGTGTAGCACTACACAGTGTGTAGCACTCACAGTGTGTAGCACTACACATGTGTAAGCACTAACAGTGTGTAGCAACTACACAGTGTGTACACTACCCAGTGTGGTAGCATACACAGTGTTAGTAACACTACACAGGTGTAAGCACTGCACAGTGTGTAACACTATACAGTGTGTAGCACTACACAGTGTGTAGCACTACAAGTGTGTAGCAAACTGCACACTGTGTAACAATACAGTGTGTAGCACTACACAGTGTGTAGCACTACACAGTGGGTAGCACACACAGTTTAGCACTACAAGTGTGTACATCTACTCAGTGTGTAGCACTGCCATGTGTAACACTATACAGTGTGTAGCACTACCCAGTGTGTAGCACAACACAGTGTGTAAGCACTGCACAGTGTAAAACACTAACAGTGTGTAGCACTACCACAGTGTGTAGCACTGCACAAGTGGTACCACTACACAGTGTGTAGCACTACACAGTGTGTAGCACTACACAGTGTGTAGCACTACACAGTGTGTAGCACTACACAGTGTGTAGCACTACACAGTGTGTAGCACTACACAGTGTGTAGCACTAACACTACACTGTGTGTAGCACTCACAGTGTGTAGCAACTACACAGTGTGTAGCACTACACAGTGTGACCACTGCACTGTGTGTAACCACTGCACAGTGGTACCACTACACAAGGTGTGTACCACTACACAGTGAGGAGCACTGCAACAGTGTGTACCACTACAACAGTGTGCACCACTACACTAGTGTGTAGCATGCACAGTGTGTAACCACTACACAGTGTGTAGCACTACACAGTGTGGTAGCACGCACCATGTGTAGCACTACACAGTGTGTAGCACTGGCAACAGTGTGTAGCACACACAGTGTGTAGCACTGCACAGTGGGGTAGCACTACAACAGTGTGTAGCACAAACACAGGTGTAGCACTGCACAGTGTGTAGCACACACATGTGTAGACACTGCACAGTGTGGAGCACTACACAGTGTGTAGCACTGCACATGTGTAGCACACACAGTGTGTAGCAATCTGCAGCAGTGTGTAGCACTGGCACAGTGTGTAGGCACTGCAACATGTGTAGCACCTACAACGAGTGTGTATCAACACACATGTGTAGCACTAAACAGGTGTAGCACTGCACATGTGAAGCCACTACAACAGTGTGTAAACTGCACAGTGTGTACACTTGCACAGTGTGTAGCACTGCACATGTGTAGCACTACTCAGTTGTAGCACTGCACAGTGTGTAGTCACTGCACAGTGTGTACACTGCACAGTGTGTAGCAGCTGCACAGTGTGTACCATACCTCAGTGTGTAAACACTATACATGTGTAGCACTACACAGTGGTGTAGCACTACATAGTGTGTACACTGCACAGTTGTAGCACACACAGTGTGTACCACTACTCAGTGTGTAACACATTACAGTGTGTAGCACTACACAGTTGTACACTACTCAGTGTGAAGCTCACTACACAGTGTGTAGCACAGCACGGGGCACAGTGTGTAAGCACTACACAGTGTGTAGCACTAAAACAGTGTGTACACTAACTCATTGTTGTAGCAACTAACATTGTGTAAACCACTACACAGTGTGTACCACTACCAGTTGTGTAGCACTACACAGTGTGTACCATTACACAGTGTGACTCACTACACAGTGTGTACCATACACAGTGTGTAGCACTGCACATTGTGTACCCCTAACACAGTGTGTACCGACTACCCAGTGGTGTAGCCACAGCCACATGTGTACCACTACTCAGTGTGTAGCACTAGACAGTGTCACTATGCAGGAGCACTAATACAGTGCAACTATACAGTAGCACTATACAGTGCACTATGCGCAGTAGCACTATACTGTGCACTAGGCAGTAGCACTATACAGTGCACTATCAGTAGCACAATACAGTGCTCTAGCAGTAGCACTATACCGTGCAAAAAAAACTTTACCAGTACACTAACAAGTAACTTATACAGTAGCACTATACATGCACTATGCAGTAGCACTATACCGTGCACTATACAGTAGCACTATACAGTGCACTATACAGTAGCACTATACAGTGCACTATGCAGAGCACTATACAGTGCACTATGCAGTTGCACTATACAGTGCACTATGCAGTAGCACTATACAGTGCATATGCAGTGCACTATAATACAGTGCCACTATGCAGTAGCACTATACAAGTGCACTATGCAGTAGCACTATACAGTGCACGATACGTACACTATACAGTGCACTATGCTGTAGCACTATACAGTGCACTAGGCAGTAGCCACTATACCGTGCACTATACATAGCACTATACAGTGCCACTATGCCAGTAGCACTATACAGTGCACTATTCAGTAGCACTATACAGTGCACTATGCAGTAGCATAAACATGCACTATGCAGTAGCACTATAACCGTGCACTATAAAGTAGCACTATACAGTGCACTATGGCAGTAGTACTAACAGTGCACTATGCAGTAGCACTATACCGTGGCACTATGCAGTAGCACTATACAGTGCACTATGCAGTAGCACTATACAGTGCACTATGCAGCAGCACTATACAGTGCACTATGCAGTAGCACTATACAGTGCACTATACAATATGTAGCACTACAGAGTACTTCCTCACAGATGGGCAGGATCTCGGATGTTTGAAATGTGCAAGGCAGGTGTGGGAGAAACATTTGGTTTAATTCACCAAATCCTTACGTGGACCCTTTACTTTTGAAGAAGCTAGGAAATTTGTAAAGCATCCTTTCTTAAGACTGTGCACAACTGACTCTACTACATAGCTGTCGAGTTTGCACATTCCATTACTTTAATTATATGAGGTATACTTATCTTGTTTGATAAGAGAGGTTTCAGTTATGTTCCTTTCCATAACGGTTGTATTGGGTACAATGACCTAACCTGCGCCCACCCAACCGGATGATGCTAATACAAATATGATGAAAACTGCCATTGATCTTAGCCGTTCATTGCCGAGTTCTGATGTTGGGCTTAATCTGATTTTCTTGTCTGCCCGACATACGAAGAAAGCATTGTGTGCCTGGGACATTGTGAGACACAAATCAACAATGCTGTATGACCATGAGCAACATTTAGGCATCTTTATTCAAACGTTTCGCCAACACAGTAATTTCTCATAATCGAGTACAGAAAGTAGGCAGGGGCAGTAGAGATGTGAAGACGATGTAATCAGTCCATCACCCTTGATGGATGTCAGTCCCTCAGGCTGGAGAAGAATTCTGTTTCATACTCTGATAACGTTTCTCTTACTGTGTATGTGAAACGTTTCGGAATAAAGATGCCTAAAGGGTTTGTCTTTGTGTCTTCATACCAACTTGTTCGGTATTGAATACCATTTTGAGGATATTCACCTCAAAACTGTTGGATGATGCATTCTTCATAAACTGCTGCATTGTCCCCATGTTTTCATGAAGACATATTTTCCACCCGTTTTTAATGTAAAAACATCACACGGACCAGCCATATTCTCATTGTAAGGCAAAACAATATAGTTTTCCTGGAAGGTACTTCCCTAGGTTCAGTCCTGTAGAAAGTCATCTTGGCTGTCAGTATGCCATCTCAACAAAATCCCCAGATTTTTCAGTTTATGACTATGTTTGGAATATCTTATAATTTCATCATCCAAAGATTTCCGGTCTACAATACGTAAAAGTCTCAAGAATAATTCAGAAAAAACACACTCTGCCTTTTAAACCTATGAGTCATGATTGGAATAACAGTGAATGTGTGTGAGAAATCAGTTGATTGTCTGAAATTTAAATTCTTGTCATCAGATGGATTAAAACATCTAAGAAGGCAATTTGGTATCTACTTCGTGCGCTTTTATTAAACTTAACTGAATGAACAAAATTCCCCCCCAAACCTGAGTCTAGGACGAAACCATCAATATCGACATCTTCGAGGCTACACAGAATATCGTCTACGTATCTGACTACTTGACTTTACTTGGAAGTATCTTTAAGGATTCTAGTCACTACAATTCCATATACAGTTGATGAATTAATAGACTAAGCAGATTTCTCTAGAGCCATGACTGTTTTTGATCATAGTATTTACCTTCAAGGTAACAACTTGCAGTCCATCACACACGCTTAAATGAATGCAATAATTATGTAGTGGGGTAGGACATGGAAGAAGTTTTTTAGTTCTTCTAGATACATAAGCAAATCAAAGACAAGGATTCTAGTTAATACAGCTGTGATATCTAAATGTACAATGAGTAAACTTATGTGATCATTTAATTTTGGAGAGTCTTTTCTGTAAGGTGACAATATTCTTAATATGAGCATCTGAAATCTTCCGACCATAATAGTTTAGAAGCTTAACTAGCCATTGGACAGATGCATGCAGCCGAGCCTCCTAAAATTATAATAGGACAGCGCTGGGTCACTGGTTTATTGGCTGTAATTTAATTATATAGATACGGTAGAGTTGTCGCCTTGGCTAACAACATTGATTCATCATTCCCCTTCAATAATTCTTTTTAATCGTTCATTGAAGTGAGTTGATGTGTTCGAGGAGGTTCCTAGAGGTCCGTTACTTTCCATATCACTTAGTAAGCTGTTCATCTTATCAGAATATTTCTGTTTTCAATCTAAAATGACAAATTTGTTAGATTTATCAGCTTGCTAAGATGGCAAGTCTGGATCGTTACGGGATCGCTTGTGCTTTCATAAATCAAAGAGGGCAGTTGAGCCACACCTGATGGAGTAAGGTACCATAGAACCATCCCTTTGCAATATTAAAGGGTACAAAACAACTTAGCTATATCTACATAATTAACATTCCTAGTTGGGAGAGCGAAACTCTTAATCCAAACAGTAAGAAATCATATTAGCCCAACATCCTATCATACAGAAGGTCAGAGTTGAATGCAATTTTTGATCATTTTAGTACTTGCAATCATCCGCTGGGGTGGGCAGCAACCGGGTCATTGTACCCAAGAGTTTCATTACTGATAGAAAGAATTGAATCCTCTCTCATCAAACATGATAGGAATGTCTTACATAATTCAAGTGATGGAATATACAACCTCAAACAGCTGTTTTAGTAAGTCAATTGTGCACAATCTAAGCAAGGGATGTAAATTCAAAAATCCCTGGATTGCTCACTTTGGAATGATTGCACATAAGGATTTGATGACATTAGATCAAGGTTCTCTACACATGTCTTTTCACGTTTCACCATCTGTAGATTTTGGCCCATCTGTGGCGAAGTAAATAATGCAATGTACAAACTCGATATCTGTTTAGTGTCAGTTGCGCACAATCTTAACTAAGATTGCTAATACAAAAAATCCCTGTATGCATTATGTAACTGGTCCTTATGAGGATTTGATGTCATTAGACCATGTTTGTAAACCTGTCCCTTACATTTCCACCCTTCCGAGATCCTGTCAGCCCATGGTCCGAAAATAGTATTGCCGGGAACGTCTAAAATAACATCCCTTTTATGAGGCGAAAGTATACCAAAGTTAGCTCAATTTCGCTTTCCCGTTTTGAGGGTAAACTGTAACCCGTTCTACACATTTCAGCCCATTGGAAATTGAGTATTCACTCTCAGTTTTCATCCATATTTCGTCTTTTCTGAAAGTACATTTTTGTTGTGTGGTAAGTAGCCTGCCCTCAAGTGTATCCAGATCCGTCCCTCACTACTTCTTCCGTCGGAAATTCTGTTCTCACAAGTTTAGTCCCCTGAGAGAACTCATCCTCTCCAGGCGATCATCGGGTTCATCAGGAAAGTGCTCCATCCAAAATGCTTGTTGGAATTCTTCATTGATCCATGTCACAGCTCCTTTAGCTGTCTTGATTTCCCAGAAAAATAGTTGACTGTAACAAGGATGGGTAGAATGTTTCCTTGTGTCTGCCTCTGCTTTTCGATGCCAGAAGCTGTTCTCTTCTGACTGCCTTGAGTTTTCGTTCTGCAAGGCTAAGATTGAAGAAATTCCACATATCCTTTAGGGAGTTTTCAAAACAGAATCGTCGCTGCAACTTCGTTTGATCCTTAATCTAAGAGTAGCGTAGTTGATTCTTCAAGTTCCTTGGTGCGACGATATCCAAAGAAATATGGATGGCATTTACCTGGTTTTGTAATAGGTTATGCTGAATATTCTCTCTCCTTATTCCAGGTAATCCTGTATCCAGGAATGGCAGATCTGTACTGTCTATGTCCTGAAGTGAACTTCAGGTATGGTGGGCGCTTTTTGCCCATGTTTTTAATTCTTCCAACCCTTCGTCTCCCCCTCATATCACAGTAAACGTCATCTATGTAGCTCATGTAGGTAACTGTGGTTCGTTTCCTTCTCTCTGTAACCTTTCCAAAATGCAGTGAACATAAATTTCTTCTACTGCGACAGCGACACTCACAGATACCCCATTACTGGTTTCCTATCTTTTGCCTGTAACTTTACTGTTAAATTTAAGGACAGTATCCTTCATAATGTGGCTAGTGCTCTCTGCACGATTTGGGCCTGGGCGGCTTCTTGATTCCCCCACTTTAATAAATCCTCTCTAATCTTATCTATGTTGCCTCATAGAACTCCTGGATAACCGCCTTCCGCTTCTTCTTGTGGTATAGATGGATACAGGGAATATATCCCAAGAGATCACCTTAGTCTGTCGGGGGGCTGTCCTTACTTATTTCATTATTCCCTTTCACTTCTGTTAGCAATGTGTAGTATCCCTGATTCTTTCTGGCAGAAGTTCTAGTAGTGGCATCAGCAGGCTGTTACACCACCTTTGTCTACGGTCTTGTTGGTGTTTCGGCAAACATCCTGAGAACACTGTCTAGTCCTTGAACGTCCCTGTTTCTGTGCCCTTGACCATATGTATCTTGGGGAGAAAGTACATGTTAAGAATTCGGATTTAAAACTGAGTAGCCTCTCTCTAAGGCTACTGATATAACTCCTCGCTTCCCCTCGTTGGTATTATAAGGTCCTAAAATTAGTTCTTTACCACTGTTCTTATCAATTTCTGAATGTAATTTCTGATTCTGCTAATTCTTTATATGTTTCCCAATTAACATGCTTTATTACCTGCTTTTGACGGTGACCTTTGAAGACTACAATCTCCCGAACCTTGTCTAACATCAGAGATCACTATGTCTTCCCTCTTTCAGGGTCTACCATAAAGAACATAGGAAAGAAGGAACACTGCAACAGGCCTATGACCCTGCGGAGCATGTCCCATGTCCCCCCCCCCGGATTAGACCCATGACCCACCCCCCAGGATTATCCCCAATGACCCCCAGTCTGGTCATCCCCACTCAAGGATGGAGCACTGTACCAAGACCCAGCGCTCAAGCTATTAGTCTCAACTTACACCCACCCACACCAACTCATGTATTTATCTAACCTATTTTTTAAAAAACTACACAACGTTTTTAGCCTCAATCACTGTACTCGGAGCTTGTTCCACTATCCACAACTCTATTACCAAACCAGTACTTTCCTATACCTTCCTGATCTGAATTTTTCCATCTTGAAACACATTGCTGCGAGGTCCTGTCTTGGCTGGAAATTTTCAGCACACTATTTACATCCCCTTTATTTATTCCTGTTTTCCATTTATACACCTCGATCATATCCCTTCTAATTCTACGCCTTTCGAGAGAGTGCAGATTCAGGGCCTTCCGTCTAACCTCATAGGGAAGATTTCTGATACATGGGATCATCTTTGTCATCCTCCTTTGTACGTTTTCCAGAGCATTTATATCCATTCTGTAATACGGTGACCAGAACTGAGCAGCATAGTCTAAATGAGGCCTAACCAAGGATATATAGAGTTGAAGAACAACCTGTGGACTTCTATTATTTATACTTCTAGATATGAAGCCAGAATTCTGTTGGCTTTATTGCGAACACTAATGCACTGTTGTCTTGGTTTTAGGTTACTGCTAACCAGAACTCCTAAATCCTTTTCGCAATCGGTAGTATTAAGATCTACATTCTTTAGTTTATATGTGGCATGGTTATTTAACTGTCCAACATTTAGAACTTGGCATTTGTCAATGTTAAACTGCATCTGCCACTTCTCCCACCATTGCGTCAGTTCTATTCAAATCATCCTGGAGTGCTCTAATGTCCTCATTAGAATGATTTGGACGACCTATTTTGGTGTCACCAGCAAATTTGCTTATGTCGCTATTTATTCCCTCATCTATGTCTTCTATGTAAATTGTGAACAACAATGGGCCCAACACTGACCCCTGAGGAACACCGCTTTTGACGTGCCCCCATTCTGATTTCTCCCCATTTATGCAAACTATCTGCTGTCTATTTGTCACGACCCTCGAGAAACTTTAGCCAAATCGATTCTGTGTTCGATGTTTCTAATCTTATATCATGTCTAAGACAACAATTTAAATTTTATCTGACATACATCGCCACACCACCACCCTTCCTGTTGACCCAATCAGTGTGGAATAGTTTATAACCCTGTATGTTGCATTCAGAAGGCATTTCTCTATGTTTCAGGTTGAACCAGGTCTCTGTTATACCAATAATATCTATATTACCTACACTTGCAAATAATTTTAGCTCATCTAACTTATTTCTTAGACTCCTACTATTTGTATAGTAAACCTTAAGGGAGCTAGTCACTCGTTGCCCTCTACTATCTCTCTTTGTTGATCAATTGATTTACCATTACTAGCAACTTTATTTTGAATATTGTCTTTTAAACATATCCCTGAGGTATCCCGGTAATAACTGCTGTTTTTAGCCCTAATGCTGCAGCCTGATTGTTTCCCACAAACACCCATACCTCTATAATCTATCATTTAAATTCTAGACAAAATCATCAATTACCCTCTCAATTGAATTGGCTAATGCAACCACTCCATCCCCAGAGAGATGAACCCCATCCCTTGCATACATACCACGTTTGCCAAAGAAAAGCTCCCAGTTATCAATGAATGGGATTGCAAGTTCCTTGCAGTACCTGTCTAGCCAGCGATTTATACCAATTGCCCTAGACATCCATTCATTGCCCACTCCCTTTCTAGGCAAGATGCTACATATGACTGGGATCCCTCCCTTAGACCTAACTACTTCTATGGCTGACCTGTACTTATCCAGCAGCTCCTCTCTCCTGCCCTTCCCAATGTCATTACCCCAGCACACTAAGACGATAATGGCTTGTTCCCATTACCTGCCATAATATTATCCAACCTGCTGACTATGTCGCCAACTCCAGCTCCAGGAAGGCACACGCTCTGTCTGACCTCTCTGTCTGTTACAAAATGCACGGTCCATATATCTTACCTGAGAATCGCCTACTATTAAAATATTCTTACCTTGATTAGCAGGGAATCAGTGGTACCTTCAACCTCACTAACCACTGAAGTACACTCGTCTTGGAGAAGAGAGAATCGATTTCCTACCTTCACATCTTCTCTATTAACTCTCCTCATCACTTGCTTTAAGACTAGGTCTATATCTCCTATGCTTCTTTTTCCTTAGTGCTTGTTTGATATCGTCCATCTTTTTCTTCAGTCCTTGGAGTTTCATGGCTGGTTCCATCTCTACCCTGAGCGGCCTCATATATTTCTCAGAGGTGATTAGTCCAATTTTAATGTTCTTCCGTCTCTCTCTTGTCATATCTGAAACGAAAGCTCTTTCAAAGTCTCTATTAATCTGTTTTCTAGTGTTGCTAAGGTTTCCGTAGTTTTGTTCTCTATACTGCGGATGGTGTGTGGTTCCAGTACGAAAGACAGGCCTTTCCTTAACATTGATTTTTCCCTGTTTGTTAAAGATAGTTTTGATATCACTAGCTCCACCAGTTCAGGTAACTTGGGTAATTTGTCTGGTGGTTTCAGTATTTCATCTGGTATTATGGTTGGTAATTTCATTCTCTGTTCCAGGGGTCGGGGAGTGGTGGTTGGGGTTTCCACTCTCCTTTCCACTGGTTTGGGAAGTGTTCTGTCCCACCGCTGTGGTAATAATTCATAGGGGGACTGAAAAAAATATTGTACATCTGTTTATAACCTTGTCTGTAATTAGAGTTCCCCATATAGTTATAGTTCTGGAAATTGTTAGTTACTTTGGTAGTGTGGTTTAGTAGGTAAGAATCCCATAAAATTGTTTAATTTCTTGTAGTTCTTTTTTTTTTTTTATCTGCTGGAATATTCTCTAGGTTAATAGTTTTCACCACTTTTGGTTTCGTATTCTTGTTTTCTAATTTATCAACTAAGGTTTTCAATGTCAATATTAGGGTTTTGATCTCTGTGACTCTACGTTTTCAATCTCTATTTTTATATCTTGCTTTTCCTATGTTCTGCTAGAGTCATTCAAAGTCTCTATCTGTGGCTGTGGCTAGGTGCTTGGAGAGATCTCTCTTTTCTGCGTTCATCGTGGTTAGAAGCCATTCTGGATAAGGGCAAGAGTCTGGCATGCTAGCTAACCTGAGAGTTCTTTAGCCCATATCTAGGATTTCCCCGGCTTTTTCACAACCTTGGAAATATGTAGCTTACTGTAATAACCATTTTGTTGTCTCCCCAAACCCTTACGG
>NW_026488430.1:0-24521 GCF_026875155.1 Cherax quadricarinatus | reverse complement strand
CAAGAATATTGTTCTAACAAACCTCATGAAACACCACTGCATCCCACTGATACAGCTAACAAGATAAACGACTTCTTCTCAAATATAGGATCTAACCTTAGACCTGCAAAAGGCCTTCGATACTGTCAACCACAATATATTATGTAAGAAACTTCAAGCTATCGGTATAGGTTCTGTAGACTGGTTTAAGTCCTACCTTAGCAACAGGAGACAAATAGTCAAAATCAACAAAACGGAATCAGAACCCCTGCCGATAACATGTGGAGTTCCCCAAGGTAGTATTCTGGGTCCCTTACTATTCTTATGTTATGTCAATGATATGCCTATCAGTGTCAAGTGCAAACTCCTACTGTATGCAGATGACAGTGCTCTGTTAGTGACAGGTAAAGACCCACAAGATATTGTTAATGCTTTAACACTGGAACTGGAGTCCTGCAGCAAATGGTTAGTAGACAACAAACTATCATTACACCTAGGGAAAACTGAAGCCATTCTCTTCGGAACGAAACATAAACTGAGAAGGGTAAATAATTTTAATGTTCAGTGTAATGGGGAGTCCATCACTTTGGTTTCATCAGTTAAATATCTGGGAATCCCCTTTGACCCATGCATGTCAGGAGAATTGATAGGGAACAGTGTAGTAAAGAAAGCGAATGCCAGGCTGAAATTCCTGTATAGACAAGCACAGTGTCTACCTACTGAGGCTCGCAGGACCCTATGTCTAGCCCTTATACAATGCCATATGGATTACGCTTGCTCTTCTTGGTACTCTGCCTTGACAAAAAAAACTGAAAGATAGACTGCAAATCACCCAGAACAAAATCGTAGATTCATCCTGGGGCTGGGACCAAGAGAACATGTAGGCCAGGATGAATTACAGCAGTTGGATATGCTGAATGTTGAAGACAGAGTAAAACAACTGAAGCTAAATCATGTTTATAAAAATTGCTCACGAACAGTGTCCAGAATATCTTGCTGTCAATTTTGTCAAGGTTGGAACCAAAGCAATCATAGTACTAGGGGAGAGAGCACAACTTTTGTAGTACCCACAGTCAGTGGCCAGGCTTCAAACACCTTTTATTGTACAGCAATAAAGGAATGGAACAGACTACCCACAAATGTCAAGGCCAGTCATAGCTTGAACCAGTCAAGAAGACTGCCAAAAAGTGTCTGAGAATGAAGCAACAAAAGGGAGGGGAATGATTTTCTATTTTTTAGCTAAAATACGTGTAAATTTTACCTTATCCCTAGTAATGACCCTCGTATTGTAGATAGTCGTAATGACCCTCGGGTAGTAGATAGTCTTAATGACCCTCGTATTGTAGATAGTCTTAATGACCCTCGTGTAGTAGATAGTCTTTTTAGTATGATAAAAAGATGTTATTTTCATTATAGAAAAATAAAAAAATTTTTTAAACCTTTATATTTTTTAAAAAGGGGTAAAGGGGGAAACCCCAATGGAAAAAAAAGTCCTCTGTCTGACTTTTCGGGGTTTTATCTAGGTTCTTAAAAATATGCTGCAAATGTTGAAAATTTCTATGAAAATTTTAAAGGGTGTATCCCCTGAAAAAATTATTTTCTTACTTACTTACTTAATTGGGCCGTAAAATCCACTTTAACAACCCCATGTGGGGACAAACCTAGAGGGAAAATTTTCCCCCAAATTCCTTCTACTTGTCCCAAAACTGAGCCCAGGGAAAAAGTCATTAAAAATTTCGGGGGAATCGGTCTCACATCCCACCATTATTTTTACAAGTGAGGGGCCCATTTTCCTTTTGATGTTTTAAACTTTACTTTTTAAAAGTCCTAAAAACTAGCACTTTCCCCCCCAAATAAAGGGAGAAAGGGGTTTTAAAACCAATACTTTAAAAGGGGGGACCCTACAGCTTAAACAATTTACCCCCAAATTCAATTTAAACCTTTCCCTATAAAAAATTTTTTGGGAGAAACTCGTGAACAGGGGGACTTTTTTTTAATTTTTAATGCCCCCCAAAAATACTAAACCCCCCCTCCCAAATTTTGGGAAATTCGGGGAAAATAAAAGAAACTAATGAGAATTTTAAAAATGCTAGACCTGCCTTACACAGAAAGGGAAAAATAAGGAATATCCGCTGGGAAATTTTTATTAACCCTAAAAAAAGGGTTTTTGACACTGGACCAGGGGCACCCTTTTCTTCAAAAACTTGCCACTTTGGTAAAAAGGGGCCCATGGGGTTGCATTTTTTAAATCCTTCCATTCAAATTTGGTATCAGTATGCCCTTTTTAAAAAGACACACCTCATAAATTACACCCAACTTGTTTTGGGGGGTTTTCCCGCGGGGAAGTGTCCAGGGGCCCCCTGCTTTTCCCTCATTTACATCAAAAAATCTTCCAAACATTCCCAACCCAAAAACCCTTTTTTTTCCTTGAGGGACTTTGCTTTAAAACATCTCCCCCCCTTTAATCTTCCCAACCCTCAACCCTTTTTTTAAGAGGAGATGCCCCAAAATATCGCTTGGAGGACACCCAAAAAAACTTACATTTAAAACCACTGGGCAAAACCAAAATATTATGTTTGGTAGAGGCAGGTGTTCACAATTTAAAATTTAAAGTTTGGGAAAAAACACTCTAATTTAAAGACAAAATTGAGGGAAAAATTCCTTGGCCCAATACCTCGACAAAACCCTTTAATTTCAGCCCCTTTTCCCAAAACACATAAAAAAAAAAGGTACCCAAAAGGGGGGACCTCTCAAGTACGTTTACTACAGGCCCCCCAAAACGCCCTTTTCAATTTTCCATTTCACTTATATATCCATACCTCACCTTTTCTATCTGGTTGGGTTTCAACTGGAGAAACACACCAAAAGCCAATAAAAAACCCAAAAAAAAGCCACGTAAGAAAAATTTTAAAAATCCCATCCCTAGTCACCCCCCAATCTTCATAGCTTTTTTTAAATTTCCCTGAAAAAAAAACATCCACATTTTGGCTACTGTGCAGTCTATATCTACAAGCCCTTTAAAATTTTCCAAATTTTAAAATTTTTTGACAAAATTTGCTTTCTTGATAGTTGTAAACAGGTTCCACAGGTTAACCCCAGAACCCCATTTTCCTTGACTTTTCCCCGTGTTCGACTAAAACCTTCAAAAAAAATTCAATTTTTTTCCAAAGGACCAAAAATTGAAACCCCCTTTTCCCTTTTTAAAAATATTTAAAGAACTGCGGGACTTTTATCACTTTCAAAATACAGTTGGGAAAAACCCTTATCTCCCTAAATCCACCCCAACAACAAATTACATGATAACCACCGGGTGGTTCACAATTACACTAAATACCCACTGAATATAAACCCCAAAAATTTACAAATTTTAGTTTTTTAATTTAAAATAAACCCAAATTAGTCAAAAGGTTTTGCTTTTGATACCCAAAATTTTTAAACTTTGTATTGTGCCCAAAACAAAAGCATTCACATTGCAAAAATCCAAATTTTGTTGTGGGCCAAATTTCCCTTTAAAAATTTTAATTGTAGGTTTTTAATTTTAAAGAATTTTTTTAAAGTCGGGCTCAAAAAGCTAGCCGGGTTTGGTGTTTTTGTGACCCCCTCTGAAAGTGGGCATTTTTAAAGAAAAAACCCCCCCCCCCCCCCCCCCCCCACCCCCCCAATCCCCAAAAACCTGTAAACCCCACTTTGAAACCCTTAGGGGAAAATTTAAAACTTGATTTGAATTTGAAAATATACAGGGGCACCACAGTCAAACATTTCCCTTTTTAGTAAAAAAATTAGGAACCCATGTTATGATGAAAACCATGAATAAAGACCCCCTACTACTTAAAGAGTTGTCAAACATAAACATACTACCGCCCAGGACCCAAAAGTAACCGAATTCACAAACGAAATAAAGTAACTGCTGTTGCTCCCAACAATAACAAAACCCTCAAGAACACCAAGACGGGCTTCCCCTTAATAGACCACACTGGAAAAACACAATACCCCTTTAAAAAAATTTCAGGAAAAATCACTTTAAAACACTGAAGACCGGGAACAACCCCCAGGGGCGGGGAAGTCATAGAGTCGTCAGGAAGTGGAATAGTAGCGGGGGAAAAGTGTGGGGGGGAAACCCTTACATTTTTTAAAAAAGAGGTATAAACAAAGTTAGGAAACAGAGGGGAGGGGGACCTAGAAAGCGAAAAGTAAAGAGTCGGGGCCCCAGGAGTGAGAATAACCCCGAAACCCACATTTAGGTGAGTAAAATTAGGTGAAATAGGTGAGACCATTTCCAAAAATTTTCCTTTCCTTAAACTAATCTGGACAAACTGCCAAAAAGACACAAAAAAGAAACCCTTCAGACTACAAAAACGGGACAGCGGGTAAAAACTTTATGGGGTTTATGAAAAAAATCGATTGGAAAATGAGCTCGAAACTTATAAAGATTGAATAAAGTATAAAAAATTTTTTCAAAAAAAAAAACAAACCCTTTATAACAAAAAATTGCCCCAAATAAAAACAGATCACAAAAAGAGATGAAAAATCCCTGGTTTAAACACCAAGCTTTCCTAAACCCTTTTTAACAATAGCACAAATATAAAAAAACAGTATAGAAGGGGTTCGGGATAACTAGAAAAAAAAAAATAAAAAGGTTCTAAAAATTACTCGTCTGCTTCCCGGGCCTAATAAGAATTTCAAAAAAATTGCATTAAAAAAAAGTTTTCAAAAAACCCCAAAGGTGTATGAAAAAAACCTGGAAAACTCTATTAAAATTTTTTGGGAAAATAAAAGTTACCCGAAAACAAAAAAATTTAAAAAATTAACAAAAAAGATAAACCCCCCACTCCCCATTTTCCAAAAACAGCGGGACTCAACGTTTTTTCTCTCCCCCCAATGGTAAAAATTTTGGAAAAAAATTTCCCAAGCAAAAAACCCTGCCCATCGTTACCTCTAGGTCCCTCCCCAAAATACACATTCCTAGCTTCAACAACCCCATAAAAAGTTACGCTCATCATAAACCCCTTTAAAAAAACAAGGCAGGAGACATAAAAACCCTCCCCTGTTTTTATGTACAAAAAAAGCTTCTCAAGTATTATCCCCAAATTATTGCACGTTTCTTTAAAAAAATTCCATAAATTCAGCTCCCTTTTCCCAAAACCAATCCTCAAAATAGTGAGGGTCACTCCGATCCAAAAGGGGAGGTGACCAAGTGACTTGAAAAATTATGGGACCAATATTAATTACCACTGCTCTCAAAATTTTCTTTAAAAAATTTTATTCTTAGACGGACCTATTTTTAAACCTGTCTCATTCGAAAAGGGTTTCCTAGATGCACTAGAAGACAAAAAGAATGCAGTTTGAAAATTTAATACGGGAACTTTGAAAAACCCTTTCAAAAAGTGTGCCATGGTTTAATAGCCCCAAAAATTTGCGTGCTAAAGGAAAAACGGGGAAATTTTCGGTCGATGGATCTATAATTTCTCCCAAAAACAGAACACAGAGGTTTTCGTAAAACAGAGTAAAAAGCCCGAGGCGCTACGGTGAAAAAGCTCTGTTCCCCCAAGGCACAGACTCACTCCCCATCTTGTTCCCACCCTTTCATATCTAAATTTAGACAAGGTTGTCAGCCGGGAACCGGGTTTTCCCTTTGCAGATGACACCCGAATCTGCATGACGGGTTTTCTTCCATTGCAGACCCGGAAAGGATCCGGGGTGGACACCCAACCCAAAATCTTTCAGGGGGGCTGCAGAAAACAATATGGTTCAAAAAATGAAAAATTTTTTCAATTATAGATATGGAAAAACACGGGGAAAATTTAAAATCTTTCAAGTAAAAACAAATTTGGCCAAACTAAGCGAAACACCAAGGGCCCAAAGGACCTGGGAGTGATTTGTTGGAGGATCTCCCTTTTAAAGGGCCCAAAAAAATTGTATCAATCGCATCTGTTAGAAAAAGGGAAAGGATGGATAATGGGGAACCTTAAAAAATAGGGAGGCCAAGCCCATTTAAACCTCTTTGGTCATTTGGGTTTTTCTAGGCGGAATATTGCTGCACATAACGCACCTTTAAAGGGCCCAGGTGAAAATTGTGACCTGGACAATGTTAAGAAAAACCTTTAACGGCACCCCAAAAACAGAGTTTAAAAAAACCTAAATTTTCTGGGGGGCTTGGGGTTTCCTAAACCTGTACCCCCTGGAAGGCAGGGGGGAGAGTTTCCCTTGGATTATATACCCCTGGAAAATCCTAAAAAGGGATGTACGAATTGAAACTCAAAAAATCACCATTTGGGAAGGGGCAAAAAAATTGGCAAAAGTTTGCAACACCCCCCCAAATGAAAACCCGGGGTGTCACAAACACGTTAAGAAACCATACAAAAAGGGGTTCAGGGGCCCGGGGGCTGTTCAAGGGCCCCCAAAACAAAAAAAGGGGGGGTTCCCAAACGGGACCCCTGGCAGTCTTGAAGGGGCCCACTGCACAAGAAACCAAAAGTGGGTTTCCCGGCCCAAACCCGGGGCTGTGGCTTGGACGTTGGTTTGCGTGAAGCCGCAGTAACACCCTGGTTGTTCAGGTTTGGACCCAAACCAGGGGGCCCTGTCACAGCCCGGGGCCGCAGGAGGGTTGCCCCCCGGAAAAACCTCTCCGGTAAACCCGGGTAAACAAAAACTTTTTAAAAACCCTTGTCAGTTTAAAATTCGGGAAAAATTTAAAAAAAAGAATGAGCTTTCATACAAAATGTTAGAAATTTAAATACACTGCACTGGGAAAAAGAAAGAAGCCCAGTGGGAAATTTTCTTTGGATTAGAAAAGCTTTTTTTTAAAAGTCGACCATGATCTTGCGGGTTCTCCAAATTAATGCTTGGGGTTTATCAGTGCCACCCCCTAAAACAAATTTAAAATCTTTCCTTCGTAACAAAAACTAAATATGTGTATCCCAAATGATGCAGCTCTTCCCCCCCAACCAATCACGGTGGGGGTTTCCCTTAAGGAAGACCCTTGGGGCCCACCCCTCTTCCCCCTTCTACTTAAATGATCTAAAAATGTTTCACAGCAAATCAGCCCCATATTATTTGGTGCCAATTCATAGGTCTTTTCCCCCCAAAACGTCTTTTATTTGAAAACACAGTAAATGAAAATTGGGGAAAATATTGCCTGGATGAGGGATTTAATAAGTTTACTTTAAATTTCCGTTTAAAAACCTTTTTTCTTTTCAGTTTGGAAACCCAAAGCTGCAAATAATCGGTTAACAAAAACTTTAAAAGGGATAATAGTCAAAAGTTTTCACAAAAGGGAAAAAATTTTCCTGGGGTTTCCACCTTGACATTTACCCTTTAAAGTCCGTACCCCCATACAAAAAATTCACCAAGAAATATCAAAAAGAAAAGGGCCCTTTACTATCAAAGTAAGGTATTAATTCCCCCACAATCAGTTCCGGGCCCACTTTTCCCATACCCCTTCTTTATACCCTTATCTTACTATGGAATTTGGGGCAGGGGGTAAAAAAAAAACACCCCAATCCCAAAAAACCCCTCATAGCCCGAAAAGGGCAGAAGAAAGGGAATCATAATGAATTCCCACTCCGGCCGGGCTTTCCCCAAACCCAATTTTCAAAAGTCTGAATTGCTAAATTTTTAAAAGAACATCCAAAATTATTCATGTGCCTACTGCATTCACAAAAAAAATACACACTTAAAAAAAATTAAAACCCTCCACTAAAAATTCTCCTCCCCAAATTTAAAACGGCCTGACCACAACACAAGACACAGATCTCTTTTTGTTTAATCCCTTGTGTCCTTATCAACTATGTAAAAGCTCTATGCCTTTTAAAGGACCCAAAAATTTAAATTTTTCTTTTCCCAAAAATATTTTAAAGAAACCCCAGTTAAAAAATCAGTTTAAGACTTTTCTAAAAAAGCCATTTAATCCCATAGCTAAATGTAAATTTTTTAAATTACACACAATTTTCCCCTATGTACTCCCACATCAAAACTTCAACAATCACTTTAAAAACCCCCTTATCCTTTGTCGACGGGAAATTAAAATAAACCCATTGTTTTTCCAAAAAGCTTTTTAGACTAAAATTTGGTCCTCAATAATCGACCGGCCTGAAAGTCGACCATTTGGGAAAATAAAACCGGTTTTTTTCGACAAAATTTTTGATGGGAAAAATTGACCAAAAATTGGGTTTTTTTTCCGCCCCGGATCGCCCCCTTGTCCAAAACCGCGTATGCACGGGGTTTAACCCGGGGCCTAAACCCCCCTAAAGCCTTCCCTTTCCCAAAGCCCAGTTTTGGGCCATTGTTTACCGTTAGCGGGGGTTTTCCTTCACGTGTCCAGTAAAATATTTATAAATTTCCATTTTTTTTTGTGCTTGCAATTTAAATTTAAAGTGCTAAAAAGAACCATGGCTCCAAAGAAAGCTCCTGGGCCCAAAACCCTTTGGTAAAAAAGGTGGGGAAATACCTTAAATTTTAAAAGAAAAAATAATGAAAAATATGATAGTGGCGTATTTTCGGGCGGAAACGGGCAGAGGGGAGGAAAGGGGATGGAAAAAAGGGTCCCCTTCTTAGAAATTTAAAGGGGAGATTTTTCTATGGGGGGTAAGATAAAAGATTTATGTTAAAAAAATCCCCCGGGAGAAGGATGTTGCAACCCAAAACGGGAAAAACTTGTACATTTTGACAGAGTCTTGGCCCTTTTAGGGAATTTTTAAAAGATACACCAAAAACAAAAGCTTCTGCACAGTTTTTTTGCAAAGACAGGACTCCATTTAAATAAAGCTGGCCCTAGGGGGCATAAGAAACAGGGGAAAAGAAGCAACCCCAAAAAAGCAAATGGTTCCTGAGGTGTTGTGGTGGGGGTTTTCCCTTTTCCAAAAACTTTTTAAACCCCAATCACTCTCTCCTTCCCCCAGTCCCCTTTTTCCTTTTAAGAAGAATCCCCAAAATAAAGGTAAGGGTTATGCTTTTAAATTTTTTCATTCACATTTTCCCATTGTATTGTTTATTTTCAAATAAAAAATTTCATGAAAAAAATTTTTTTGTTTTAAAAACTTCGGGGGCTCAGGCCCGGTTTTAATTAAATTTTAATTATTTCTTAGGGGGGAAAATTTGATTGAAAATTCGCCTTTCGTTTAATGGCCCGGTTTCCCGGGGAACGGATTACCGTCGTTTAATCGAGGGGACCAAATGTTTATGAAAATATGCTGTCTTATCCCAAAATTTAAAATTCACTTTTAATTAAAAACCCTTTATGTTCAACTATGAAAAAATTTTATGTCCTATTGTACAACTAGGGTTTAAAATCCTTGGGATTAAGTAGTCTGTTACCCAAATAAGGGTTAATTTGGGCCCTTTAAGGGCCTGGGCTTAATAGAGGTTTCTTTGTACGGGAAACCCCCTTTATTTTTAATTTAAAAAAATTTTCCAATGTTCTTTTTGCAAAAAAATTTAAAAGAAAAAAAAAAAAAAAATTTAAATTTTTGCCCAAATTTATTTTGTTAAATTTACGAAATGTTAAGTTAGTCGGGAAAAGGGAATTCTTTCTAAATGGGGGAGCAGCCCTATAATGTCCCCTTTTTGCCCCCATTTATAACATTTTGGTAATTTTTTAAAAAGGTTTTACACTTTGGTTTATTGTTTTCTGTTTTAAAAAACAGAATAGGGGAAAATCGTCAAAACCTTAAGGGTGGGGGACACTGGTCATGGGAGCCCCATCATAAGTCACGTTGTCAGAAAATTTGAGCCTATTTAATTTGAGGAGAGGAAAAACTCTACCCCTTTTTCCCAATACATAAAAATTTTGCCCATTAGGGTTTAATTATACAAGTTTTTCATTTTGTTTTTTCGTTTTTCAATAATCAGTAATTTTGGGGCTAGGTTTGGTCTGGTATGGTCTTTACCAACTTATGAGTGAGAGTTTATGGCAGAAAGTGTAAGATAAGCCCGAGAAAAGGGCAGGGGTGCAGGGGCCCAAAATTTAAGGGAACCGGATTAAAATCTGGGGGTCCCGCTTTTTAAAAACATCTTCCCAAAAGATATGGGGAAATTTTGGCCCTAAAACAAGGGGAGAAAGCCTTCAAAAAGGAAACGGGACATGTTTCTCTTTCAGGATCCCAAGATAAACCCGGCTGGAGGGATAGGGGGGCATTTGGGTCTCCGCAGAAACAGCTTGGTTGCCAGGAAAACCCCAGTTTGAGCCACCACACGCTCGGCGATTTTCCCCATTTGAGCCTTTTTTTTTCCCAAATTTCCAGTGTATTTGTCGACAAAAATAATAACTATTTCTCTGAACCCCAATTATTTCTTCGGATGAATAAAAGAAACCCCCATTTACTGTTTCCCAAAACTACCCCCAAAAAAAGGGGTTTCGGGAATTTAGAAATTTTTTCCCAAATTTCCCATCCCCAAATTTAAAAATGATGCCGTTTCTGAATAGGGTTTAGAATAAACAAGAAGAAAAATTAATGGACAAAAATTTGAATTTCTCGGGTTTTTTAGCCACATCCCCAGGCCCTCTTATATTTTTTTTGGGTTTTCCCAAATTTTTAAATTTTTTATTTTTTAAAAAAATTTAGAAGTTTTTACTCTTTTTGCAGATACTGCATTAGTGTGTTATGGTATAATTTTACAGACACTTGTAAAAGGGGAATTTTTGGGCCCTCACCAGTTGACGGTTTTGGTTGTTTTGCATGATTTTTTTTATTTTTGAATTTTTGAAAAAATTTCGAAAAATTTCTGCTATTTTTCAGCTCTTTTTTGGGTACTTTTCATTGAAAAATCAGTAAAAAATAATCTTATTTTCTGTAATGTATTCCATTCATAAAAAATGAGACCAGGAAAACTAAATACAAAATAAATACCATATGAAAAAACAGTGGGAAAGTCGCTGTTTTAAACCAAAAAAAATTTGGGCAAAGTTTTTTTTTTTCATTAGCATGTTTGCTGAGGATCTTTTTTTTTTTGTGCACACTGCCACATTGGGCACATTCTTTTTATTTGTGGCC
This sequence comes from Cherax quadricarinatus, assembly GCF_026875155.1. Taxonomy (NCBI): domain Eukaryota; kingdom Metazoa; phylum Arthropoda; class Malacostraca; order Decapoda; family Parastacidae; genus Cherax; species Cherax quadricarinatus. The sequence continues at coordinate 13,554 of NW_026488430.1, read as the reverse complement.
TACCCGCTTTTTTCTACTAGATTTGAGGGTGCTCAATTTAGGGCATTTTTTTTTTTTAGTACGTCAAAACCCCGGGGCGTAAGCCATAAATAGTACGGCCTTTAAACCCCTGTAAAAAATTAATATGGTAGAAAAATAATTTCCATTTGTTAATAAATTTAAACCCAAAATATTCAACTGAACGGGAAATTTCCCCTGTTCCCGTTAAAAAAGTATCAAATGTTTCTATGTTTTTATGTAAAAATTTTTAGTTTTTTAATATAAATAAAAATGTTTTTCTATAAGTTAGTCTCTCTTTTAAATTTAATGTAAATAAAATCAGTTTTCCTTAGGGGAAGAATTTTTTTTCAGATTTTTAAAAGCCGGGGTTAGCCCCCAAGAAAAATTTCCAAAGAAAATCGTGGCTTCCCCTCTTTGGGGCTGTCTGTTCTTATTTTTCCCTTTATGTCCTCAATCTTGGGCCCCCAGGATGCAAAACCCCCCACCGTCAACTAACAAACCCCGGTACCTTTCTTGCTAGGTGAACGGGACAAATGGTGTAAGGAAAACAACCCTTAAAATTTCCCCCCTTGCCAGGCCAGGGGTTTCCCCTTTTTTCCCAAAATTTCCTTAGTTTATTGTGGGGCTGGTTTTGATACCCGGTTTTCTTAGTTGTTTTTTAAAATTTAAATAAAAGTTTTTACAAGGGAAAAAATTTAAATACTTTTTTGGGTTTTTTTGTTTTCTCTGGTGGTTAATGTTTCATTTTTTAATATGTATGATAATTTTTTTTTGTTACTCGGTGGTTAAAGTTTTCATGTTACTATGGGATGATAAATTTTGTTGTTTTCTCGGGGGGTTAATGTACATGTTAATATGTTTGATAATTTTTTTTGTTACTCTTGGGGGTTTTAAAGTACATGTTACTATGTATGATAATTTTTGTGTTACTCTGGTGGTTAAAGTTTCATGTTACTATGTTTTGATAATTTTTTGTTTCTCTGGTGGTTAATGTACTTTTTTACTTATTGATTAATTTTTTTGGGGTTTTTGGTGGTTAATGTCATGTTTCTTGTATTTTTAATTTTTTTTGTTACTCGGGGGGTTTTTTGTACATGTTACTTTGTAAAGATTAAATTTTTTTGTTACTTGGTGGGTTTAAAATTTTCATTTTTACTATGTATGATTTAATTTTTTTAAGGGTTTTTTATGTGTACTTGTACCTTTAAAAAAAACTTTTTCTAAATTTTTGGGGTTTTTCTTGGTTAAATTTAAAGAACCTTGTATATGAATGTTTTTGCCCAAAAATTTTTTTTATTTGTAAATAAAAACCTTTAAAACTTTTAACTTAAATGTGCCGCCCCACCACCTAACACCTGCTGCCCGCTGCCTGGGGCCCCCTAACACCTGCTGCTGCTGCCCGAACCAAACCCAAACCTGCTGGGTGCTGCCCCACCACCCAAAACCTGTGTGCGGCCCGACCCCCAAAAACTTTCTTTCTGCTGCCTGGGGCCACCTAACACCTGCTGCTGCTGCCTGACCCCCTAACACCTGCTGCTTCGCCTCCCCCTAAAAACCTGCTGCTGCTGCCTAACCCCCTAACAAAAACGGGTGATGCCCCACCACCCAACACCCCGCTGCGCTGCCCCAAAACCCCAACAACCCGCTGCTGCTGCCTCACCCCCTAACACCTGTGCTGTGCCTCAAACCCCCCAAAACTGCTGCTGCTAAACCTTTACCACCTAACAAACCCGCTGCTGCTGGGCCCCACCAAACCCCAACACCTGTGCTGCGGGCCCCACCACCTAACACCTGCCCGCGCCTCCCCCACCAACACCCGCTGCTTCCTTTACCCCAATCCTGCTTTTGTGCCTCACCACCTAAACCTGTGCGGGCTCACCCCTAACAATGCTGCGTCTCACCCCCTAACAAATTGTTTTTGCTGCTTTCCTCACCCTAACACTTGTGTGTGCCTCCCAAACCCAAAACCCGGTGCCCGTTTCACCTCCTAACAAACCCGTGTGCCTAAACACTTTTAAAAAAGCTTATTTCCGACCCCTTGCACCTGCTCCTGCCCGAGCCAAACCCAAAAACCCGAGCAGTTTTAAATCAACACCCGGGGCAGCTAACACCTGCACTTCAACACCCAAGCAACTAACACATCAACCCCCTGAGCAGCTAACACAATTAACACCGTCAGCTAACACGGGCAAACAGTTTGTTAAAAAGTCAAAACCTGAGCGTAAAAAAAATTTAAAACCCCCGAGCAGCTTTAAAACAATTTTAAAACCTGATAGGGTAAACAGTCCCAAAACCTGATTGAACAGGGCAAAACCTGAGAAACTAAAACAGTCAACCCTGAGCAGCCCAACACAGTCCCACCTGAGCAGGTAAGACAGTCAAAAACCTGGAGGGGAAGGGCAGTCCAAAAAAAACACAGATTTGATCATGTCTGGCGCCTTAATACACTATATTTATGGGTCAAAAAACTTCTATGTATCATCTAGAACATGAATGTTATATTGTAATAAAAAAGGGAGGGGGTTTACCTGTGTTGACACCAAAAGGGGTTACTCACCCGTGTTAGGGCACCCCCGTTGTTAATTTAACCCGTGTTTTGACACTACAGTTTTTACCCGCCTGTGTTAGAAACTACATTTTTTACTCACCTGTGGGTTTGACACCACAGGGTTTTTATCACCCCTTTTTAGGGGCACCCAGGGGTTACTCACCTGTGTTTTAAAACCCCGTTGTTACTTACCTGTGTTAGACAACACCCGGTGTTACTCACCTGGGTTAGACACCCCAGTTTTTTACTCACCTTTTTAGGGGGCATAAAAGTTGTTTTCACCTGTGTTAGAAAAACCGGTGTTAATCACTGTGAAAGACCCACAGGTGTTTTCTCCCTGTTTTTAGGGAAACCCCAGGTTTTTATCACCCTTTTTTATAAAACCAAAAGTTTTTTACCCCACCCGTGTTAGAAAACCCCAAAAGGGGTTTTTACCTGTGTTAGGGCACCACAGGGTTTTTACTCCCTGTGTTAGACCCACAGGGTTTTTACTCACCTGTGTTTTGAAACCAAGTTGGTTTCTCAACCTGTTAGACCCCACAGTTGTTACTTTCCCCTTTTTAGACACCCAAAAAGTTTTCTCAAACCCTTTTTTAAAACCCCCAAAAGGGGTTACTCACCTGTGTTAGGGCCACAGTTGTTATCACCCGGGGTTTTAGGAAAACCCCAGGTGTTACCCCACTGTGTTTGACACCACGTTTTTACTCACCTGGTTGCACCCCAGGTGTTAATCACCTGGTTAGAACCACAGGTGTTACTCACCTTTTTTTTGACCCACAGGTGTTACTTCCCCGGGGTTAGGGCACCACAGTTGTTACTCCCGTGTTAGACACCTCAGGTGTTACTCGCCTGTGTTTGAAAACCCCAGGTTTAAATAAACCGTGTTAGCACAAAAAAAGGGGTTACTCACCTTTGTTTGACACCACAGGGGTTTTCTACCTGTGGGTTGGGGAAAACCCCAAAGGGGTTACTCACCCGGGTTAGACACCACAGGGGTTACTAAACCCGTGTTAGACCCCCACAGGTGTTTTCACCTGTGTTAGACAACCCCAAAACCCCTGTTTATTTTTTCACTTTATTTAATCACCCACCAAAAAAACAAAATTGGTTTTTTGTTGTTGTTGGTTTAAAAGGGCCCCGCAGTGTACGTCGTTTTGAAACCCCGGGCCCTTTCCCCCCGCTCCCAAAACCAACCTTCACCCCAAAATGGGGAAGGTGTTACACAAACAACCCCCAACCAAAAAAGACAGGAGCTTACGAGAGTTTTGTCCGCTTAGACCAAATTTCAAAGTCCCCTGACAAAAAGGGGGAGAGGAGGGAGTTTATTTAGACCCGTAGACGGGCGGAAAAAGAGGGGGCGTGGAGGGGGAGTAGTGTAGTAGTGGGTTTAGTTAAAAAATCCAAGGCAGGGAAAAAAACCCAAAGGAGAAAGGGAAAGAGGGAAAAGGAGAGGAAGAGGGAAAAAAAAATAATTTTTAAATCAAAGTTTTCTGAAGTTTGCAACATTTTTTTGGATTTTAAAAGGGGGGAAAAGGGAAAACTCTACAGAGACAAAGCCAGGACGAAGATTCATTAAAAGGAAAATTGTGTATAAGGGAGGATTCAACAAGGCAAGGGGATGTGAAAGTTAGAAGTTAAAGGGTAGATAGTTTTGTAGAAGTTTTAGTCAATAGGTGGGCTGTGGTTTTTGACTTTTCAGAAAAAAAAACATTTTGGGGTCGGCAGACCTAACAATACCTTTTGTGCTCCCCCCCCCTTTAAATCTGGGCAGAAAATAGATTAGCAGTTTTTCGAAAGTACTTTAAAAAGGGGGAGGAGGAACAAGAAAAAAGATGGACAAGAGGAGGGGCCCGTTGAGGTGTCTACTTTTTCTTGTTTCCCCCTGTCCTCTTCAGTTTCTTTGGAGGGGAAAAAAGCCCAAACCTTTCTGACAGACTTTAAAGGGTCACAAAGTAGTGTTTGGGTTGGGCGACACCAACAATGCTTTTTTTGCATATTTAGAGATCACGGGCATCCTATTGATTGATCTTCTGCTAAAAATATCTACCTAAGTATAACTTCCCCAGTCGCCATTTGGTCGGGAATTTCCCCCTTTTACACAATTTCCTCCCTCTTTCCCTTCTTTGCCTTTTTCTCCTTTTGGGGTTTTTTTTCTTCTGCCCTTTGGGAAAATTTTTCTTTTATTGTTTTATTTTACCTCTGTGTTCCCGCTCCCACCTTTTTGTTGGGGGCCCCCTTTTAGTGCTTTCTTTCTTAGTATTTTTTAAATGACCCCCCTATTATACTTTCTTCCCCCCCTTCCTCTCTTTTTTCCTGTCCCTGTTGTGGTTATTTTGGGCTCCCTCCTCTTTCCCTTTTTTAGTAGGGCTTTGTAAATTGGGCCGTCCCGGGGTGAAAAAGTCGTCGTAAGGTCATCTCTCCGTGTGCGATTTATTTATATATTGTTCCAGGGGCACGTTATTGTGCTTTTTTTTTTTATTTATGGGAAAAATATTTACAAATAATTTTTATTATATGTCCCAATGCTCCTGAAGGGGGGGAGTGGGCCAAAAAATGTAACTTTGTTTTACTGTCCGATTTTCTCCCGTTTTTGGGACACAAGACAAAGGGCGTTTCCCCTCTTTTTGAAAATATTTATCAAAAAAATACCCCAAACAACAAAAATGAGAAAAAGACTGGGTTTTTCTGAAAATTTCCCCTTGTGGCCCAAACTTTTTTCTTATATGGGACTACGCAAGGTTTTTTGGACACTTGGTGCCGAGGGAACAATGCTTATACTAATATTCGTTGAGTCCTTTTTTCTAACCCGGTGGTTTTGGTGGCTAAAACTCCCCCTTCACACACGGAGGGCCCGGGGGTTTGTTTCCCCGGGGGTGGAAAAAATTTGAAACGTTTCTTTCAACCCGTTGTCCTGTTCACTAGCAGCAAATAGGTACCGGGTGTTAGGAGATGGGTGGGTCGCATCTGGGGGGCAAGATTTAAAGGGCCCCAATGGAAAAAAGTTGACAGTCCTCGATTTCGCCCCCTGACTTTTCTTTTGGGTTTTTTCCCGGGGGGGCTAACCCTCCGGGGGTTTAAAATCCCAACGAAATTTTTTATCTTTTTCCCTTTTTTATCTTTATTTCACAAAAAAAATTTTTGTTTGTTAGTTCCCGGATTATTTTCAAAAAAAATCTGCCCCTTTTCTCCCCCATAACTCCCAAAATATTTGGGAAAAATTTTTCCCAAAAATTTTCTCAACCCAAAAAAACGGAGGAGAAAAAAGAAATCATTATTCTACAAATTTTGTGAGTATTATATTTCCCTTTAAATTAGTAAAAAGCGGGAAGTTTTTGGGCATTAAAGGGGAAAAAGTTACTTCCGGGATTTTCGGCGGGGAGCGCCGGCCAAACCCCCCCCTCTCAAAAAAAAAAAAAATTCGCGAAAACCGTTTGTTTTTGGGGGGTATTTCCCTTTGTAAAAATTTATGTTTAGTGCAGTTAAAACCTCTAAACACGTTTTCTTTACTCAGAGACGAATTTCAGAGCAGTAACATTTTTTTTATCGAAAAATTCCCCATAACTTTGGCCATATTATGGCCTATTTTATTCGTCTAGAGTATATAACATGTTTTTTTATGTTATTTAGAGTGTTTTTATAAACATATTTGATCAATTCTGAAAGACAAATTTAAACCGTAGAGGGTTTTATATAAGTGATATAAGGTAATAATGGGGGGATTCCAGTGGTTTCCCGGGGCGGGGGAAAACTGTGAGCGTCCCCTCTGGTTCCCCGGGGGTCACTAAGGGCTGCGGATAAGTCCCGGGCCCATGTTTTTATGATGCCAAGTCGTTTATTTAAATTTTAATTTGGGGAAAAAATAATGCAAGAAAAAAGGGGATTAAAAAACAAGGAAACAAAACCCCAAATTTTATAGGCCGGGTTTAGCAGACTCCTACCCAAAATCGGTCCACAATACCTGATTAAATGACTATAATTTCTTGTAGAAACGTCGTAGAAAAATTTTTTTCTGGTACCATTGTGTTTTCCAAAAAGTTTTAGCTATTTTTTGTTTAATTTTAAAAAAAAATTTTCCCTTTTTTTTTCGATTTTTTTTGGGGGGGAAAAGGGGCGCGCGCGGAAAATTTTGGGCCCTAAAAGCCCTTTAGCCCCCGGAAATTTGGGGGATGTTCGTAGCTTCCTTTCTCTCACCCGGGATATTTTTAGGAATTTTTTTTCCCTTTTTTTTTTGCTATTTCATTATTCATTCTAATACAATTAAATGCGGGTTCTAATTTAATGAGAGTGAAATGGAGGGGTTTTATTAGTTGGTTGGTAGGTAAGGTCATATGAGAGGTTTAGTGGAGGTTATATGTAGTTGGTTGGTAGGTAAAAACACAATGAGGTGAGTGGAGATTATTAATTTTTAGTCGGGGTTTGGGGGTAAGGGAAAATATGAGAGTAGTTTGGGGGTTATAAGTTTGGGCTGGTTTTGGTTTTGGTAAGATTTCCTATGAGAGTGGGGTGGAAGGTTATATGTAGTCTGGGTTTGGGGGTTTAAGGGCACATATTTAGAGTGAGTGGAGATTTTGTAGCCCCGGTTGGTAGGTAAGCACTATGAGAGTGGGTGGAGGTTATATGTAAACTGGTTTGGGAGGTTGATACTATGAGAGTGGGGTGGAGGGTTTAAAAGTATTGGTTTGGGAGGTAAGATACTAAAGGAGTGGGGTGGAGGTTATAAAGTAGTCTGGTTTGGGAGGTAAAATTCCCTATGAGAGTGAGTGGAGGTTATATGTAGTTGGTTGGTTGGGGGAAGATTAAAATGAAAAGTGAGGGAGGTTAATGAAAATCTGGTTGGGAGGTTAAAAATCAATTTTTAGGTGGTGGAGGGTTTTAGTAGTCTGGTTGGTAGGTAAAAACATATGAGAGTGAGTGGAGAAATTTATGTAGTCGGTTTTTAGGGAAAACACATTTTGAGAGTGATGGAGGTTATATGTAGGGCTGGTTGGTAGGTAAAAATATATGAGGGGTGAAATGGACGTTTTATGTAGTCTGGTTGGTTGGTTTGCACTTTTGAGAGTGAGTGGGGGGTTTAAGTTTGTCTGGTTGGTAGGTAAGACCCCCCATATTTAGGTGAGTGGAGATTATATGTTGCTGGTTGGTAGGTAAAATACTTTTGAGGTGAGTGGAGGTTTTAAAGTAGTCTGGTTGGGAGGTAAGACAATTTTGGAGTGAGTGGAGATTATATGTAGTTCCCGGTTGGTAGGTAAGACAAAGGGGAGGAGTGGAAAGGTTTTTTGTAGGGTTTGGGTTTGGGGGTAAGATACTTAAAGAGAGTGGTGGAGGGTTATATGTAGTATGGTTGGTAGGTAAAAGGGCACATATGAGAGTGAGGGAGAAAAATTTGTAAATCTGTTTTTTAGGTAAGAAAATATGAGAGTGAGGGGGGGGGGTTTTATTTTTGTTTTGGTTGAAGGAAAAACACAATGAGAGTGGTGGAGGTTTTTGTAGTTGGTTGGTAGGGGAAGAAAAATGAGAGTGAGTGGGGTTTTAAAGTAGTCTGGGTTTGGGAGGTAAGACACATTGAGAGGTTTTAGTGGAGGGGTTTTTTGGGAGTTGGTTGGTAGGTTTAAAACAAATATGAGAGTGAGTGGAGGTTTTTAAAGTAGTCTGGTTGGTAGGTAAGTTCATATGAGAGTGAGTGGAGGTTATATGTTTGTCTTTGGTTTTGGGAGGTAAGATACATTTGAGAGTGAGGGAGGTTTTATGTAGTCTGGTTTGGGAGGTAAAAAACATATGGGGTGGAGGGAGGTTATATGTTTTTGGTTGGTAGGTAAGTACATATTTAGAGTTGGGGGTTATATGTAGTTGGTTGGGGAGGTAAGATTCATATGAAAAGTGGAAAGGGTTTTATGTTTTGTTTTGGGGTTTGGGGGGTTTAAAATACAAAGAGAGTGGTGGAGGTTTTTGAGTTTTGGTTTGGTAGGGAAGAAATTGAGAGTGAGTGGAGGTTATATTTTTGTCTGGTTGGTAAAGGGAAGTTTCATATGGGTGAGTGGGGTTATATGTTTGTCTGGTTGGGAGGTAAGATACTATGAGGGGTGGTGGAGGTTATATTTTTGTCTGGTTGGTAGGTAAGATAAAAATATGAGGGAGTGGGGTTTTTATGTAGTCTGGTTTTTAGGTAAGACACATATGAGAGTGGTGGAGGTTTATGTAGGGTTTGGTTTTGGGAGGTAAGAAACCTTTTGAGAGTGAGAGGAGGTTATATGTAGTTTGGGTTTGGGGTTTTTAAGGGCCATATGAGGTGAGTGGGGTTTTAGTAGGGTTGGGGTTTGGGAGGGAAGATACTATGAGAGTGAGGGGAGGTTATATGTAGTCTGGGGTTTGGGAGGTAAGACACATATGAGAGTTTAGAGGAGGTTATATGTAGTTGGTTGGTAGGTAAGATTTAATTTTGAGAGTGGGGTTATATTAGTATGGTTGGTAGGTAAGATTTCATATGGAGGGAGGTTATATGTAGTCTGGTTTGGTAGGTAAGGTTTCATAAGAGGGGTGAGTGGAGGGGTTTTATGTAAATTTTGGTTTTGGGAGGTTTAAAACACATATGAGAGTGGGTGGAGGTTTTATGTAGTTGGTTGGTAGGTTAAGATACATTGGAGTGGTGGAGGTTATATGTAGTTGGTTGGTAGGTAAGATACTTTTGAGAGTGAGTGGACGGTTTTATTAGTCTGGTTGGTAGGTAAGGGTACTTTTGAGAGTGAGTGGAAGTTTTTATGTGTCTGGTTGGTTGGTAAGGCCCCATATGGAGTGAGTGGAGGTTATATGTGTCTGGTTGGTAGGTAAGGAAAACCCCTATGAGAGTGAGAGGGGTTATATGTGTCTGGTTGGTTTGGTAAGGGCACATATGAGAGTGAGTGGAGGTTGTATGTAGTTGGTTGGTAGGTAAGAAATTTAAAATGAGAGGAGTGGAGGTTATATTTTAGTTGGGGTTTGGGGGTTAAAACACATATTTAGAGTGAGTGGGAAAGGGTTTTATGTAGTCTGGTTGGTAGGGAAGACACATAAAGAGGGTGATGGAGGTTATATGTTTGTCTGGTTAGTAGGTAAACACTTTTGAGAGTGAGTGGAGGTTATATGTAGGGCTGGTTGGTAGGGAAGACACATATGAGAGTGAGGGGGGGTTATATGTAGTTGGTTGGTAGGTAAAATTAATTGGAGTGGTGGAGGTTATATGTAGTCTGGTTGGTAGGTAAGAAAATTTTTAGAGTGAGGGGGGTTTAATTTTAGTCTGGTTGGGGAGGTAAGGGTTCATATGGGTGAGGGGGGGTTTTTATGTTTGTCTGGTTGGTAGGTAAAACTTATGAGAGTGAGTAGAGATTATATGTTGTCTGGTTGGGGGGTAAGATAAATATGGGGATTTAGTGGGGTTTTTGTAGTTGGTTGGTTTGGTAAGTTTCATATGAGGGGTGAGTGGAGATTATATGTTGTCTGGTTGGTAGGTAAGACCAAAATTTTAGGGGTGAGTGGAGATTATAGGGAGTTGGTTGGGAGGGGAAGGGTACATATGAGAGTGATGGAGATTTTATTAGTTTGGTTGGTGGAAAGGGCACATTGAGGGAAAGAGTGGAGGTTATATGTAGTCTGGTTGGTAGGTAAAATTCATTGAGAGTGAGTGGAGGTTATTTAGGCTGGTTGGTAGGTAATAAAAATTGAGAGTGAGTGGAGGTTATATTTTGTTGGTTGGGGAGGTAAAAATTTCAAAAATGAGAGTGGTGGAGGTTTTTAGGGAGTTGGTTGGTTTGGTTAAGGGCACTATGAGGTTTAGTGGAGGTTATATGGGAGTTGGTTGGTAGGTAAGATACAATGGGGGAGTGAGTGGAGGTTATATGTAGGGTTTGGGTTTGGGAGGTAAGATACATATGAGAGTGAGTGGAATTAATTTAGTCTGGGTTTGGGGGGGGAAGGACCTATGAGAAAGAGTGGGGTTATTGTTGTTTAGGTTGGTTTGGTTTTGATAATTTTGAGAGTGAGTGGAGGGTTTTATGTAGTTGGTTTTGGGAGGGGAAGATCATATGCGGGGTGAGTGGGGGGTTATATGTAGTCTGGTTTGGGAGGTAAAAATTATGGGGAGTGAGTGGAAAGGGTTTTTTGTGTCTGGTTTGGGGGTAAGCAATATGAGAGTGAGTGGAGGTTATATGTAGTCTGGTTGGTAGGGGAAGAAACTTTTGAGGGGTGAGTGGGGTTATATGTTGTTTGGTTGGTTTGGGGGAAGATCCCTAGGGAACTTTTTTTATTGGGAAGTTTAGGGAAAAAAGTTGCTAACTGTTTTCCCATGTGTTTACCTACCAATCGGGGGGGTAATTTTATACCATTTTTTTAAAACACTCTGTCAGACATTGCAACACAATGGCATGTTGGTACGAAAAAACGTTGGAAAAATTTTTCGAAATGGAATTGTTTGGGGTTGGGAGCAAAAGTGTCCTTTTCAGTGGCTACATTCTCATACTACTGCTTGCACCTCTTTCCCAGTTAGTTAAATCTTTTTTTGCACCCCCCTTTCCATCCTTTTTGGTGGTAGTCAAACCCCCCATTTAAACCTGTGGGCGGGTTAGGGCACTCCATTCCCCTCCCGTGGGGGGGTACCTGGAGTTTTCCCCGGAGGAGTTCCGGGGGGTTTAAAAGCCCCCCCGGCCCGGTCTGAAACCCGGCTCCTGGTGGATCAGAGGGCCCGATCAGCCAGGCTGTTGCTGCTGGCTGCACGAAACCAACATACGAGCCCCAGCCGGGGTGATCCGGAACTGTCTTTAGGTGCTTGTCAAGTGCCAGTTTAAGACTTTCCGGGGTCTGTTGGGAATCCCCCTTATGTGTTGTGGGAGGGTTGGGAAAACCCCGGGCCCCTGGGAAAAAATTTTTATGGTCTCTTAACGTGCTAGGGGCAACCCCCGCCCTTTTTATTGGGGGGGGTGGTGATCGTCTTTCCCAAAATCTTTTTCTTTCGTTTGTGGGTTTATTTTCGTGTTCAAATTCGGAAAATAGTCCCCCTTTGGGGTTTTTTTCCCGGGGGTATTTTAACATGTATTCTCCCCCCCGGGGTGCCAGGGGGAAAACGGTTTTTTTAACCTCAAGCGCTCCCTTTTTTGAGGTGTTTTATCTCCCTTAAAAGCGCGGCCCTGAAAGTTCTCTGTTTCATTTTCTAGGCGGCAATTTTTCCCCGCCTTAAAGGTGGTGTTAGGTTTCAGCAATATTCCGCCTATTAGAACAAGTGACCTGAAGAGGTCAACAGGGGGTTGGGGCCCCCCTAGTTTTGAAGGTTTCATTTTTTCCATCCCGTCATTTTTCTAGCAGATGCATTGAAAAACAGGGTTATGGTTTCCCTTTAAAATTTAGAATTTCCCCCGGGAAAAGTCACTCCGGTCTTTGCGTTGGTGGGTTTTGCTCTATTTTTTTTGGCCAGAAATTTTTTTTTTTACTTGATGAAAATTTTTTAATTTTTTTCATGTTTACCAATCTGAAATAATTGAAATTCTCATTTGTTGAAAATTCATATTGTTTTCTGCAGCCCAAGAAAGATTTTGGGGGGGTGGGCTGGGTGGAGGGTTTGCAAATGTCTTTCAAAGGAAAACACTTTTCCCTTTTCAGATTCGGGTGTCAAACTGCAAAGGAAGACCGGTGCTGTGGCTGACATCCCTTTTCTATGTCGGATTAAGGGTGAGGAACAAATGGGAAGGGGAAATACTTTTGCCTTGTGGAAAAGAGCTTTTCACCGTAGTGCCTCGGATTTACTTGTTGCGGGTACTCTTGGTTTTTTGTTAGTGAGGAAAAATTTTAGATCCAAACGACCGGGCTTTTCCTGTTATTCCTTTAGCACCCCATTTTGTGCGCTATTACACCTGGTCAAAAGGGCGAAGGGGTTTTTTTAAAGTCTGTATATATTAAAATGATTCTTTTTGTCTTCTAGGCAAATTTTGGACTTGTCGTTTTGGTCCAATAGTTGGACAGAAAAGGAGGAAATTTTCTAAAACCCATGTTGCCCCGGGGTTTTGTAAAATGATGGGTTTTAGATGCTGGTTTATCTTGCTTCTCAGGACCCTTTTTAAAGATTTTTATGATATTTTTTGTTAGTGCTATTTGGGCCCGTTGTTCCCTTTTTTGTTGCTTTACTGCCCCCTTTTTTTTGGGGGGTGGGGGTATGTTGTTTTTTTTTATTTAAATGGGGGACGACCCCGTGTCCATGCTCCCTCTCCCTAGGATGGAAAAGGCTCGTGATAGGGGCTTCTTGGGAGTTTTTTGATGAACACAAAAGTTCCATGAGTCTGGCCCTGGGGGGAAGTGCAAAGGGCATGTATTTATCCCCTGTTCGGGAAATCATTTGGGTTTAGGTAAATCGGATAGGGTTGTGTTAAAACAAATTTTGTGGGGTCTCTCATTAAAAAAATTTATTTTGAAACTTCGAATTCCCGTTGGTTAGCGGCTTGCTAAAAAAAAGGTCATATTGAGACTTGAAATAGCTCACTCATTTTTCCCGGGTTTTTTCTGTGTAGGAACCCTCTTGTTTAAAGTAGGGGCCCAATACTGAAAAGTTGTTCTCGATTTTGATTTGGATAGGGAAGAAAAAACTTTGGGTTTTTTTTTATTTTCATTTATGGTTTTAGTTCTTCCCCGATTCCCGATCCCAAAGGATTCTTTTTGCTTTTAAATTCGAGCTTTTCTATTTCTCGGAAAAGTTTTTCCCCCCTACGATTTCAGATATATTGCCTCTTTTAAACCGGGTTGTTATTCTTTTCCCTCCCTGTAAAGGGGGGGGCTTTTCTTTCTGTTTTACATTAAATCCTCCTTTTTCTTAGAGGAATTAAGGGCCTTTGGGGTAATCGAGTGTACCCAGTTAATCTGTTCTAGGCATAAGTTGGGGGGGCTGTGTTGCTTGTATATTTCCCAGTTATATCGGTTTTGGACTTGGTTTACTTGGTCCACTTTTTGTTTTTGTTTTTGAAGTTTGGGAATTTTGGTGAATGTCCCCCGTGATA
>NW_026488419.1:0-46405 GCF_026875155.1 Cherax quadricarinatus | reverse complement strand
GCCCGGGGTGTGTGAAGCGGGAGCTTTAGCCACCAGGCCACCAGGGCCATTTTAGGGAAGTGTTAAAGAGAAGCCAGAAACAGAGCTCTCTCCACAGTTATTTTGTGAGGACGGACCCCAGTGCCCCTCTCAAGGTGGTCCTAGTGGCATTAAGAAACAGAGAAGAGAAGCAACCCCAGAAAAGCAAATGGTACCTGAGGTGTTGATGGAAGGGGATTCCCTTCCAAACTATAAACAATCCACTCTCTCTCCTCCTCCAGTCTCCCATACACTAAGAAAAATCTCCAATAAAGGTAAGTGTTATGCTGTTAATGTTTCATTCATCATTTCCCATTGTATTGTTTATGTACTACATGCATATTTCATGTTAAAAATTTTTTTGTTTTAAATACTTCGGGGTGTCTGGAACGGATTAATTGTATTTTACATTATTTTTTTATGGGGAAAATTGATTCGTAATCGTAAATTTCGTTTATGTAACGGCTCCAGGAACGGATTAATTACGAACAACGAGGGACCACTGTATATATATATATATTTTATATATATATATTATATATATATATATATTTTATTTTAAAATTTTATATATATATTTTATATTATATATATATATATAATTATATAAAAAATTTTTTAGTTTTGGGGTTTTAATTACTTTTATTTTAAGAAAAAAAGGATAAATAAGGTTACACCCTTATAAAATGTAGGGCGTTCTTTAAAGTTTTTGGATTAAAGAAATTTAATAAAAATTTTGTTGAGAAAGACTTCATTTTTTGTACATTGTTTATAAAGAGGGGCCACAGATATATATCGGGATGGGGAACCAAAATTTCTGTTGTAGCCAAAAGAAACCTAATAGTAAAGGTATATAATAAAGGAGTTGAACATCAGGAAAGAGAGTGGAAAAGGTTTAAAAACAAAACAGGAAGTGATTGGGGGTAATTTACGTATTTGGGGTAGTGGGCTTTATGAGGCATAAATTTGGGTCAAAATATTATTTTTAAAATTATTGTATTTTCAGCATTTTTTGTGGTTTAAGATAAGTGGGTTTTCCAGAAGGTAAACATTGGTGGAAATTGTGTTGTAGATTGAGTGTGGGGGGGAAAATATTAAGCCAATTGTAAAAGTTTTTAAAGTAAATGAAAAGGAAAGATTTAGGAGAAAAAAGAGAAGAAAGGGTTAAGGAAAAGGGTAGAATGTAAAAAAAAGCATTTGAAGAGGGGAATTTTATCCAAATTTTTTTTGAAATAAGAAAATTTTGGATAATTCTTTAAAGAAAAAGGCCAAGAACAAATTTTTTCATTAATAGGAGGGATTTAAAGGAAAAGAAAAGGGTGTAGGGAAGATGGGGGAATATTTAGGATTGGTTTAAATGTTTTTTTGAAAAAGGGGAACTGGATTTCTTTATGGGCAAGGAGGAATAACATTTTAGGAAATAAAAGGAAGACCCAGTTTTTATTTTGGGGGGAAGGGGTTGTGAGGCGTAGGTTTGAAAGGGGGTAAGGCACCATTGATTGGGATAAATTTTTAGAAATTTTGTTTAAAGGCAAGGGGGAAATAGGTTTTTGGAAAGGTGGTTGGTGTTGTTTTTTTTGTTTAAAGGGGAAGGTTGGATTGAGAGGTCCCCTATTTTCCCTTTGAAATAAAAAATTTTTGGGAATAAAAGAGATGCAAAAAATAAGGGAGGAAATTTCTGAGAGTGTTGGTAATGTATTTTAGGTTATAATTGAAATGAAATTAGAGATTTAAGACGGAGAATAAGGAAGAGAGAACCAAAGGAGGTTTAAAAATGTGGGGGTTTTTTGTGAGGACCGTGTTTTCAGTTAAACAAAAGTATAACGTATTTAAAATTAAGGTAAAAGATCCTGGGCTTGGATTTAAAAGGGTAATTATGAAAAAGGGTGGATTGGGGGAAAAAAGGGGGCAGATGTTGAAGAAAAAAGGGGTTAAGGTAGTTAAGGGAAAAGAAAGGGCATTTTAAGGGGGTTTTTAAACGAGGTTTTAAAGTCGGGGCCTCAAGTTGGTATGAAAAGGAAAGGGGGAAATTTTCCCAGGAAAATAGACCTTTAACCCCCAAGGTTGGTGTGTCCTTTTTGGTTTTTAATATATTTATAATGGGTTTAAAGGAATTAAACAAAGGGTCACTTGGCAAAGCCTTTGGGATAAAAGTTTGAAGACACACTACCCACAATAGTGGGATTGTTCACAGCGGGGATTTTTTTTTTTTTTTTTTTTTTTTTTTTTTTTTTTTTTTTTTTTTTTTTTTTTTTTTTTTTTTTTTTTTTTTTTTTTTTTTTTTTTTTTTTTTTTTTTTTTTTTTTTTTTTTAAAAAGGTTTTTGGGCAGGGTGTTTGTTAAAAATTTAGGGGTTTTTTAAAGGGAGGTTGCGTGTTATGAGTGTCCCCGTTCGTTCATTTAGAATAAAATCAATTTTTTTTGCAATAAAATGTCTGACAAATCATAAAACAAAAGTTGGTCACTATGTAAAAAGTTCAGCAGAGTGTGTAGAGATATCCCTATCCCCCTTAGGTTCAGTGTGAAGGTCGGGAGAGCTTAGGAGCAGTTACCTGTCCCCTGGAATGTTTCCTAGGCAGAGACACAAAACCAGTTCAACGGGGGGAAATGTAAAAAAGTGTGTGGTGTTTTAAAAATGTAGAGGTAACCTGGGGCTCAACATCTACAAACAATTGTCTTTCAAAGATTTTTAGTTTTTTCCATGAATTAAGTTAAAAAGATCCTGGACTTGACCTTACTAAACAGCGATAGTAATTATGAACAAGGTAATTGGGGAAAAGGGGGCTTTTATAGGTAGATTTAGTAAAAAAAGGGGGCATTATAGGTGTTTATAGTGGAAAAAGGGCCTCGTTAAGGGGCACTTCGTCCCCCTTAACGATGGTTTTGAAATTCGCAGACACTTCGATTTGCTTGTTTTTTCAGGGTTATCAAGACTTAAGAGTAGCATTATAGATGCAGGAAAACGACCTGGTTGAAGCCCATATTGTCCGGGTTTCTGTCCCACTTTAGTTTTGTAATTATTATAATCGTTAAAAAATCTAAACCCGAAGGGTCATGCCCCCCTGGGAAACAAAAGCTCTTGGATAAAAACCCCTTGTGAAAACAGAGGCACCCACTTAAAGGGCCCCTAAACTAGTTCGGCTTGTTTAACAACTGTTATAAAATAAAAGCGAGCTCGTTTGTTTTAATCGTTGTTCCCTTTTTAAGGGGTTTTTAAGAATTTTCTTGTTAAAAATACATGTATATTTCCAACAGATTAATATCCAACAAGAGTATATAGTACCAAACAGATGTATGAGAGAGAGTAAAGCTCAGGTTTCACTCACCAATGGCGTTGACACAGCCTATGGGCGAAATTTTTCCCAAAATTTAATTTACCAAAGTTACAAGAAAAGATTTCGTTGGATTTTTAACCCAGGAGGGTTAGCGACGCAGGAAAAACCCCAAGAAGGTGCGTCTTTCGAGGACTGTCAAAATTTTTTCCTTTGGGGGTCTTTAATTTGTCCCCCAGGATGCGACCCACACCAGTCGACTAACACAGGTACCTATTTTGCGCGGGTGAACAGGACAACGGGTTTGTAAGGAAAACGTGTCGAAATTTTTCCACCCCCCGGACTGCCCCCGGGCCCCCCGTGTGTGAAGCGGGAGTTTTAGCCACCAGGCCCCCGGGAAAAGTACATCTTTTAAGTGAAAAAATTTTTCTTTTTGAAAGATTGTAAAATTGTTACAGGGAGATGACTATGAGTGAGGAGGACACCAACCATCAGATGTGTTCGGCCCCGGATTTGAGTGGATCAGGACCAGAGCGGTGCTGGGCCCGCCGCAGGTCAGGTGCAAAAAAATTTTAACAGGAGAGGCGTAGAAACGTGGAGTTTTAAAAAGACTGTTGGTGTAACTGACAACTAAATACTAACGTCAACGTTTTCACTACCCCAGGGGGTGAAGGATTTTTGTCCAAGGAACTGGAGTAATTTCCTTGGTTTAAGCTAAATTACTTCTCACTTCCCCCCCGGGTGCGTTTGATCACTGTGGGGGATTACCATCTCACACAAGATTTTATTTATAACTAGACGTTATCATACAATTTCTGTATTAAAAACCCGGAAGACTTTGCTTTATGTTCAAATTTTTATTTTATATAATAAAGTTAAACGCATTGAAACTACTGACTTTCAATATTTTAATAATATATATATTTTTTATGTCGTGCCGAAAGGCAAAATTGCGATTTTGGCTTAATACAACGCCATCTTGCCATTTGGGACGTGGAAAAATTTGTGTATGCAAAAATTCCCCCAAAAATCATTCTTACCTAACGAAAAATTAATATTTCATTGTGTTTGTTTAGTATTAAATTACGTAAAAAAATCGAAAATAATTTAGTTGGGTTGGCTAAAATAAATTGCACTTGTTATAATAAGGTTAGGAAAGTTTTAAGATTTTTTTGGTTAAAAATTAAAATTTTTTAATTTTAACATAAAGAAAAAAATATATTTTTAAACTATAAGAAAAAAATTTTAGAAAGGATTTAATTTTAAAATTTGAGTTCTTGCTAATTGACCTTTTTTCTTTCGGACGACTTAATTATTTATTATATATATATATATATATATATATATATTATATATTATATATATATATATATATATTATATATATATATATATATATATATAGGTAGACAGGCGATCTTAACAATGCAAGACAAGCCACAGTTAGTGGAAATCTTTAGCTCAAGTACTTTCACACTTCTCAGGGCGTCATCAGGAGCGGTGCAATGTTGCGAGGGCTACAACAGGAGAAACAGGGTAAGTTTTTTTTCAGAGTATTGTAGTGCAGTGGCACCAGCCCCTGACTGAGGTGGTGAGGGGCACTTGATCTAGGGAATTGGATATGTGCTCCAATTCCCTGAATAAACCTGAATACCTTCCACAGCCCCCCCACAGGTGCTATATAATCCTACGGGTTTAGTGCTTCCCCTTGATTATGATAATAATAATAATAACAATAATAACTCTGACTGAGGTAGAGAGGCCCAGAGGAGTGCCAAGCACACACAGGTCCCCCCCCCACCCCATGTGGGGTGGGGGGACCTGTGTGTAGGCCTCACCTGTGTGTAGGCCTCACCTGTGTGTAGGCCTCACCTGTGTGTAGGCCTCACAGTTTGCAGACAGTATGAGGTAAAATAACTAAGAGATAGTTAACAGCCAGCCCTAAGCTTCTAACCGCTGGGAACAGGTCATGTGACGTAAGAAGTTACATTACAGTAGTAGATCATTTGCATACCTTCATTTATAACATTCTAACTAATGAAATACAGGGAAAAAATCCCTCATTTTGTCAACTGGTGACGTAGAACCTTCCTGAATATTCAGGAAATACTCTCTGTGTCAGTTATTATGTTTGTGTTAATTCTCTTATTCGGGCTTTTCTAGATTTAGATTAGATTTTGCCATCGAAGTGGCTAGTTTATTGTGCACCCCATATCCATCCTGTGGACGGTAGCATATGGATACACAAAAGGCCTAGGAACTAGGCCCAAAGGGTTAACAGGAATACATATGGATTTATATCTACATATCTATAGTTCACTTATCTGTTACAAGCAAATTTAGGAAATTTGCTTAGTATATCTGGTATCTTATTTTCATTAATAAGATATCTTGACATGTCACATAGGTTATTATACTGTCTAGGCTGGAATATTGCTGCACACTAACAGCACCTTTCAAGGCAGGTGAAATTGCCGATCTAGAAAATGTACAGAGAACTTTCACGGCGCGCATAACGGAGATAAAACACCTCAATTATTGGGAGCGCTTGAGGTTCCTAAACCTGTATTCCCTGGAACGCAGGAGGGAGAGATACATGATTATATACACCTGGAAAATCCTAGAGGGACTAGTACCGAACTTGCACACGAAAATCACCCACTACGAAAGCAAAAGACTTGGCAGACGATGCACCATCCCCCCAATGAAAAGCAGGGGTGTCACTAGCACGTTAAGAGACCATACAATAAGTGTCAGGGGCCCGAGACTGTTCAACTGCCTCCCAGCACACATAAGGGGGATTACCAACAGACCCCTGGCAGTCTTCAAGCTGGCACTGGACAAGCACCTAAAGTCAGTTCCGGATCAGCCGGGCTGTGGCTCGTATGTTGGTTTGCGTGCAGCCAGCAGCAACAGCCTGGTTGATCAGGCTCTGATCCACCAGGAGGCCTGGTCTCAGACCGGGCCGCGGGGGCGTTGACCCCCGGAACTCTCTCCAGGTAAACTCCAGGTCTGTCTCTGTATTCTTCAATAAGTGGACAATTAAGCACATAGTGTTCAAGACAGTGACCATATGCCTGATCACTTAATTTACATTTAGTTTGATCATCATCTGTGTGTCTCCCAAACTGCCAGAAGTACTTGTAACCAAGTCTAAACCTGACCACTACAACATCAGTCAGTCTGTTCACATTGCAAGTTGCTCCATAAACACTTATCTACGTTCATGTTATCATAGTGGGTTATAGATCTACTCAGGCTTCTAATTGCATTCCTATAACAATCATTTTCATTATTTACTTCTCTCCTAATATTATTGGGCAAACTACACTGAGGTATGGAAGACGAAAATGTAAATTTCAATTTTTAAAAAAGGAGACAGAAAAAGAGGCACTATAAACTATCGACCTGTGTCACAGAGTGATATAGTACGCAAAGTATGGAGAAGATTTAGGAGGAGAGTGTGGAGCACCTGCGATGGAACAAGAGTATAAATGCCAACAGCACGGATTATGGAAGGCAATCCTGTGTCACAAACCTTCTGGAGTTTTATGATAAAGTAAAAGAGTAAAGAACACGAGATAGAGGGGTGGGTTGGCTTGCATCTTCTTGGACTGCAAGAAGGCCTTTGACAACAGTTCCTCACAAGAGTTGTGCAGAAGCTAGAAGGATCAGGCGCATGTAAACAGGAAAGGGCCACTGCAATGGATCAAAGAATATCCATGACAGGGATGGCAACAACGAAGTCATTGGTTACGTAATGAGGTATCAATGTGGGGCGCCTATGACGTACGGGTTCCCACAGGGGTGCGGTCCTAGGACAGTTGCTTTGTTTGGTATATGTGGAATGACATGATGGAAGGGTTTAGACTAGAAAGTGTTCCCTGTTCGCAGATGATGTCAGTTAATGAGGAGAATTAAATTCAGATGAGGTCAGGAAGGACTTCAATGAGAACCTGGACAGATGGACACCTGGTCCGCAACTGGCTTCTCGAATTTAAACCCCGCTAAATGCAAAAGACATGAAGATAGGGGAAGGGCAAGAAGACCGCAGATGGAGTATAGGCTAGGTGTCCAAAAGTACTTCAAAACCTCGCTCAAGGAGAAAGATCTTAGGGTGAGATAAAAACACGAGCATGTCTCCGGAAGCACACATCAAACCAGATAAACTTCTGCAGGCATATGGGCGCCTGGCGCAAACCTTGAGAACCGCATTCTGATACCTTAGTAAGGAATGTTTAAGACATGTATTTCTTCAGTCTAGGAGTCCGTCACGGAATACAGAAGTACCAATTGTGAATAGCCTAGAAAGTGATGTAGTGGAGGCCAGGAACCATTAATAGGTTTTTAAGACGAGGTTATGACAAAGCTCTGGGAAGCAGAGAGGGGACAGAGGACCTAGTAGTGATCAGTGAAGAAGGCGGGCGGGGACCAGGAGCTGAGGATCGACCCCTGCAACCACATTAGGTGGAGTTACAATTAGGCGAGTACATCACACACACAACACACACACACACACACAACACACACACAACACACACACACTCACCACACACACCCACTCACACACAACACATGTACAGACACACACCCTATTACAGGATTTCCACACCTTCTTGTGAAGTGATCCTTTAACCCTTCCTTCCCCCCCCCGCCTCTCTCCTCTCCTCTCCTCTCTCTTCCTCTCTCTCTTCTTTTCTCTCTCTCTCCTCTCTCTCTCTCTCTCTCTCTCTTCTCTCTCTCTCTCTCTCCTCTCCCTCTCTCTCTCTCCCCTTTCTCTAATCCCTCTCTTCCACTCCCTCTTCCTCTCTCCTTCCTCTCTTCTTCCTCTCACTCTCTCTCTTCCTGCTCTTCCTCTCTCTCCCTCTAACTCTCTCTCTCCCCCTCTCTCTCTTCCTCTCTTTCTCTCTCTTGTCCTATTCTCTGTTTCTCTCCCTCTCTTCCTGTCGCACTCCTCCCTCTCTCTTACCTTTTCTCTTCTCTCTCTCATTTTCTCCCCTTTTTCCCTCCTTTACCCTCCCCTTCTCTCTCTTTCCCCTCTTCTCCCCATTCTCTCCCCCTTCTTCTTTATCACTTTCTCTTTTACTAAAAAAAAAAAAAAAAAAAAAAAAAAAAAAAATGGTTGGGACTCGCAGGAATCAGGGAATCAGAGACAATGGTACTGGTAGGGAGGAATGGATGGAGGGAAGCAGTGGAAAACGGATTATGATAGTGCAAAGACATGGCGGAAGAGACAAATTAGGAGAGCTTTCTGAAATAAATGGGAGAAGAAAGAGCTCTCTGTGAAATGAGGAAAAGCGGTTGGAGAAGGAGACGAAGAATTGGGAGGCAAAGTCGAAACTGCGGTTAGCCAGGGTACATAAAGGTTCTAGAATTTGGGTAAACAGGCTGAAGCAAGTCTCAGGGGTAGTGACCAGAGAAGAACAACCATAACGAAGCTGAGAAGGCTACAGGAAGGAAGGAGATATGAACTATGCTAAGGTTCCTATCAGCCTGTAAGAAGGCCAGGGAGTGGAAGGGAAGAGCGATGGGCAGATGGAGAGGAAGATAGGTCGAATGCTGAGGCACAACATGCTACCAAGAGCCACTGAAAAATCAAGGGAAGAAAATAGAAAATGACCACATACAGACAGGAACCAGAGTCACAGAGGGAGAGGCAATGGGAGGAGGAAAGGGCAAAAATCAGTGTTTTCCATGGGCTTCGGGGAGAGAGAGGAAAAGGACACATGAAAAGACGGCAGGGAAGAAAGAAGGAGATTGAGAAAAATCATCACGGAAAAAGGGGGAGAAGGACATGGACGGATATTGTAAATTTTCAGAGAATAGGGGGGTAATTGAAGGGAAGAAACCGAACGATCAGCTGATTCTCAGGGACAGAAACAAGTGCGGAACAGGATCCTCCAAGGAAAACCACGGTTGAGAAAGCTCAGAATGAGTACAAGAAGGTGTTCCTAGGACAGAGACGAACACAAAAAAAGAGAGACAGTAGCTGAGGGGAGAGGACAAAAAGCGAAAGGAGCTAGGAAAGGAGACAAGGATGGACCAGCCAGAGGTCAGTCAGAGCAGAACAGGCAGCCAAGAGCAAGCACTCACACAACTATCATCAGAAACCCCACACCTATCACGACCATCCCAACACACAATACAATCCATACCAAAAGACTGCTCCTCACAATCCACCCAACCCCCAACCATTAGAATCCCACAGTTGCTACCAGGTCTCAACCACCCCCACAGGCCCCCCAACCAAGTGGTGGAAAGGAAACTGAAAGGTATGGTACACAAACGCTGATGGAATAACAAAACCAAGTGGGAGAGGAGTGGCACTGAAAGATGAGAGTCAAAGAGGCTCACCAGGACAACAATAGCAATACGGAAACCAAGCTTACAGGTATGATAACAGATGCAAGCTTCCAACGGCGAATACCAGATCCTGAGGAAAGACAGAAGGAACAGGGGTGGGGGGAGGAGTGGCATTGCTGATTCAAACACAGATGGAATTTTGATGAGCGGAGACAGGAGACAGCGGAGAGAAAGTGATTTTGCATAGCTGGGAACGCTTCACTCTGGAGGTCCCAAGGTGATAATTCAGGATGTATAACCCACACAGAACAGCTGGAGGGCCAAGGCAAGGAGTATGACGACGAGCATTAGAGCGATGGTGACACACTGGCTGCAGTGTCCAGAAGAGCTCATACATGGGGCAAAGCTCTGATCAGGGGCGACTTTAACCACAAGGAGATCGAATGGAGAACTGGAAGCCACATGGGGGCCAAGATACATGGAGGACTTAAGATGATGGAGCCTGGTACTGGAAACTTCTTGTACAAACACGTAAATAAGGGGACACTACAAGAGTAGAGAGGAGAGGATGAACACAGCAAGACTGGACTTAGTATTCACACTTGAGTAGTGCAGATATTGAGGACATAACATATGAAAGACCCCTTGGGGCCAGCGATATTGTGGTTTTGAGCCTTCTGACCTACAAAGTAGAGCTACAAGTGGAGGGGGAAAGCAGGGAAGGCCAGACGAATGTAACCAAACTACAGGAAAGGAATACACAGGAATGAGGAACTTCCTGAAGGGTTCAGTGGGACAGAAGAACTGGCAGGGAAACAGTTAATGAGATGATGGAATTATGTAGTCACAATGTGGCAAGGACGGCTGAGGAGAGGTTTGTACCAAGGGTAACAGGAATAATGAAAAAGCCAGGGATGAGCCCATGTCCACTCAAAGATGCAAGGACGGCAAAAAACCAAGTGTGCTGGGAATGAAGAAATATAGAAGGCAAAGGACCCAGGAGAATAAGGAGAGCTGTCGTAGAGCCAGAAACGGAATATGCACAGATAAGAGGAGGCCCAAAGTCATATGGCAAAAACGAATAGCAGCAAAAGCCAAATTACCGAAGCTGTTATACAGCCACATAGCCACATCAGGAAGAAAACAACTGTCAAAGAGCAGGTAATCAGGCTAAGGAAGGAAAGGAGGAGAGACAACAAGAAATGACAGGAAGTATGTGAGGAACTCAACAACAGGAGATTCAATGAAGTGTTCCAGAGGAGAAGAAGGGGCTCAGAAAGACGGAGAGGTGGGGTACACCACCATGTGCTGCACACAGTACACACAACCGAGGAGAAGTGAAGAGGCTTCTGAGTGAGCTAGATACCTCAAAGGCAATGGGGCCAGAGATAACCATCTCTCCATGGGATCTGAGAGAGGGAGCAGAGGTGCTATGTGTACCCTAACAACAATATTTTTATTCCCAATAGCATCTATCGAAACAGGGGATTGCCTGAGCATGGAAGACAGCTAATGTCTTGGTACCAATCTTTTAAAAAAGGAGAAGACATAAAGCACTAAACTTACAGACCAGTATCACTGACATGTATAGCATGCAAAATCATGGAAAAGATTGCAGTGAGAAGGAATGGTGAACATCTAGAAAGGAATGATCTCACACCAGGCAGACAAATGGTTTCAGGGACGGCAGTTAAGGACAAGAGAGAGAGGGCGTGGGATGGATTGCATTGTCTTAGACTAGCAAAGAAGGCGTTTGACACACAGTACCACACAAATGATTAGTGCAAAAATGGAAAAGACCAAGCAGGAATAACAGGGAAGGCACTGCAATGGATCAGGGAATAACTTGTCTAGGAAGTCAGAAGCGAGTAATGGTCAAGAGAGGTGTCAGGTCGCGCGGGCACTGTGACCAGTGGTGGTCCCACACCAGTTGTCAGTCCTATGGGACTCAGTGCTGATTTCTCTCGGTAATTTGTGAAACGACATGACGGAAAGGAATAAACTCGAGGAGTCATGTTTGCAGATGCTCGTGAAGTTGATGAGAATGAGTCATTCGGATCGAAGACCAGGCAGAAAGAAATAACAAAGGGATCGGGACAGGCTGCAGACCTGGTCCAGCAATTGGCTCCTGGAGTCACAATCCACACAAGTGCATAGTCATGAGGTTGGGGAAAGGGCAAAGAAGACCGCAGATGGAGTACAGTTAGGGGAGAAGTCAGGAGACTACAAACATCAACTAAGTGAAAAAGATCTTGGGGTGGAGTATAACCAACAGGCACATCTCCTGAAGCACGCACATCAACCCAAATAACTGCTGCAGATATGGTCGCCTGAGCAAACATCAGAACAGCATTCCGACATCTTATAAGGAACGTTCAGGACCCTGTATACCGTGTACGTTAGGCCCATATTGAGTATGCGGCACAGTTTGGAACCCACACCTAGCAAGCAATGTAAAAGAACTAGAGAAAGTGCAGAGGTTTGCAACCAAGACTAGTCCCAGAGCTAAGAGGTATGTCCTATGAGGAGAGGGTTAAGGGAAAATCAACCCTGGCGACACGGAGGACAGGAGATATAGGGGGGACATGATAACGCTTACAAAATACTGAGAGGAATTTACAAGTGGACAAAGACAGGAATGTTCAGAGACTGGACACAGTAACAAGGGGACACAGTTTTTGGAAGTTGAAGACACAGATGAATTCACTGGGATGTTAGAAGTATTTCTTTCAGGCCACAGAGTAGCTCAGTAGGTGGAATAGTTTTGGGAAGCGTTGTAGTGGAGTCAGGATCCATACATAGCTTTAAGCAGAGGTACGTGATGCTCAGGTTCAGGGAGAGTGGACCTAGTAGCGACCACGTGAGAGGCGGGGCCAGGAGTTGTACTCGACCCCTGCATCCTCAACTAGGTGAGTACACAACTAGGTGAGTATCACACACACACACACAAACACAAAATACACTCACACACACACACGCACACACACACACACACATACACACACACACACACACACACACACACACAACACACACACACACCACACACACACACACACACCCGCACACACACACACACACACACACACACACACACACACACAAACACAACTACACACACACACAGGGCAGGGAAGCCAGTTAATGAGATGATGGAATAGGTTTGCAACAAAATGCAAGGAGGCTGAGGAAGAGGTTTTGTACCCACGGGTAACAGGGAATAATGAAAAAACCAGGATGAAGCCATGGTTTACGCAAAGGTGCAGGGAGGCAAAAACCAAGTGTGCTAGGGAATGGAAGAACTATAGAAGCAAAGGACCCAGGAGGAATAAGGAGAGCAGTCGTAGTAGCCCGAAACACGAATTATGCACAGATAAGAGGGAGGCCCAAAAGACAATATGAAAAATGGACATAGCAGCGGGGAAAGCCCAAAATCTGACCCAAAACTGTTGTACAGCCACATCAGGAGGGGAAAAAACAATAGTCAAGGACCAGGTAATCAGGCTAAGGAAGGAAGGAAGGAGGAGATGTCAACAAGAAATGACCGTGGAAGTTATGTGAATGAATCAACAAGAGATTCAAAGAAGTGTTCACAGAGGAGACAGAAGGGACTCCAGAAAGGGACGGAGAGGTGGGGCACACCACCAGTGCTGGTACAGTGCACACCACCGAGGGAAGAAATGAAGAGGTTCTGAGTGAGCTAGATAAAAAAACCTCAAAGGCAATGGGGCCAGATAACAGCTCACCAATGGGTATGAGAGAGGGAAGCAGAGGTGCTATGCTGTACCACCTAACAACAATAATTCAATACATCTATCGAAACAGTGAGATTGCCTGAGGCATGAAGACAGCAATGTAAGTCCCTATCTTTAAAAAAGGAGACAGACATGAAGCATTAAAACTTGACCAGTGTCAATGACATGCTATAGTATGCAAAATCATGGAGAAGATTATCAGGAGAGAGTGGTGGAACACCTAGAAAGGAACGAATCTCATCAACAGCAGCCAACATGGTTTCTGGGACGTGGAAATACTGTCGTCACAATCCGTACTGAGTTCTATGACATGGTGACAGCGTAAGACAAGAGAGAGAGGGGTGGGTGGATTGCATTTTTTTTTGGACTGTTAAGAGGGTTTTGACACAGTTCACCACAAGAGGATTGGTGCAAAAACTGGAGGACCAAGCAGGGATAAAGGGAAGGCACTACAATGGATCAGGGATACTATGTCAGAAGGGGACAGTAGAGAGTCATGGTACGTGGGCGAGTTGTCAGAGTGGGCACCTGTGACCAGCGGGGTCCCGCAGGGGGTCAGTCTGGTGACTCAGTCTGTTTTGGTATTTGTGAAACGACATCGACGGAAGAAATAGACTCTGAGGTGTCCCTGTTTTGCAGATGACGTGAGTCTGATGAGAAGAATACACTCAATCGAAGCCAGGCAGGAGAACTACAATGGGATCTTATGGCAGGCTGCAGAACTTGGTCCAGCAATTGCTCCTGGAGTTCAAATCCCACCAAGTGCAAAGTCCATGAAGATTGGGGAAGGGCAAAGAAGGCCGAGACGGAGTACAGTCTATGGGTCAGAGACTACAAACCTCACTAGGAAAAAGGACTTGGGAGTGGAGTATAACACCAGGCACATCTCCTGAAGCGCACATCAACCAAATAACTGCTGCAGCATATGGGGCGCCTAGCAAACCTCAGAACAGTCATTCCGACATCTTAATAAGGAATCGTTCAGGACCCTGTACACCGTATACGTTAGGCCCATATTGGAGTCTGCCGGCACCAGTTGGAAAAAAAAAAAAAAAACCCACACTAGCCAAGCACGTAAAGAAACTAGAGAAACTGCAGAGGTTTGCAACAAGACTCAGTCCCAGAGCTAAGAGGTATGTCTACGAGGAGAGGTTAAGGGAAATCCAACTGACGAAACTGAGGACTGGAGAGAGTAGGGGGGACATGATAACGACATACAAAATAATGAGAGGAATTGACAAGGTGGACAAAAACAAGGATGTTCCAGAGATTGGACACAGTAAACAAGGAGGACACAGTTGGAAGCTAAAGACACAGATGAATCACAGGGTTGTTTAGAGTATTTCTTCAGGCCACAGAGTAGTAGTAAGTGGAATAGTTTGGGAGGAAGCGATGTAGTGGAGGCAGGATCATACGATAGCTTTAAGCGAGGTACGACAAAGCTCACGGCCTTTTTTTTTTTTTTCCAGGAGAGTGACCTAGTAGCGATCAGTGAAGAGGCGGGGCAAGGGAGCGGACTCGGACCCCCGCAACCTCAACTAGGTGAGGTGATACAACTAGTGAGTACACACAACACAACACACACAAACAAAAACCACACAAAACATACACATCAAAACACACACACACACACACAACACACAAAACACACAACACACACACACAAACACACACACACACCACACACACATACACACACACACATACAACACACACCACACAAAACACACAACACACACCACACACACACACACCACATTACACACACACACACACACACACACACACACACACACACACACGTCATTGACCGTGTATAGAATGCAAAATTATGGGAGAAGGATTATCAGGAGGAGAGTGGTGGAGCACCTGGAAGGAACAGGGTATAATTGCCAAACCAGACGGATTCACGGAAGGCAAATCCTGTGTCACAAAACTTCTGGAGTTTTTATGATAAAATAACAGTGAAGTAAGACAAGAGAGGAGAGGGGTGGGTTGATTGCATTCTTCTGGGACTGCAAGAAGGCCTTTGACACAGTTCCTCACCAAGAGATTAGTGCAGAAGCTAGAGAATCAGGGCATATAACAGGAAGGGCACTGCAATGGATCAGAGAATACTGACAGGGAGGCAACAACGAGTCATGTACGGTAATGATGTATACAGTGGGCACCGTGTGTGATGACGAGCGGGGGGTCCCACAGGGGTCGGTCCCTAGGACAGTGCTATTTTGGTATATGTGAACCGTCATGACGAAGGGTTAGACTCAGAGGGTGTCCCTGTTTGCGATGATTTGAAGTTAATGAGGAGAATTAAAAATCTGATGAGGACCCAGGGCAGGACCTTCCAAGAGACCAGGACGACTGAGACACCTGGCAGCAATGGCTCTCGAATTTAATCCTGCCAATGCAAAGTCATGATGATAGGGAAGGGCACAGAAGACACAGACAGAGTATAGGCTAGGTGGCCAAAGACTGCAAACCTCACTCAAGGAGACGATCTTGGGGTGAGTATAACACCGAGCATGTTCCGAAGCACACATCAATCAGATAACTGCTGCGCATATGGGCGCTGGCAAACCTGAGTAAGCATTCCGACACCTTAGTAAAGGAATCTTCAAGGGACACTGTCACACCGTGTATGTCAGGCCCATACTGGAGTATCAGCACCTGTTTGGAACCCGGACTTGATAAAGCACGTCAAGAAACTAGAGAAAGATACAAGGTTTGCTACTCAGGTTAGTTCCAGAGCTAGGGGAATGTCCTATGAAGAAAGATTAAGGGATAGAATCGGCCTGACGACACTGGAGGACAGGAGGGTCAGGGGAGGAGACATGATAACGACATATAAAATACTGCGTGCGAATTTTGACAAGGTGGACAGGGACCGTGATGTTCCGGGAGGGACCAGAAACAAGAGGCCCACAATTGGAAGTTGAAAGACACAAATGATCAGAGAGATAGTAGGAAGTATTTTTCAGTCATAGAGTTGTGAAGGCAGTGGAATAGCCTAGAAAAATGCGTAGTGGAGGCAGGACCATACACTTTTTAGGACGAGGTTTGATAAACTCATGGAGCGGGAGAGAGGGGTTCTAGAATAGCAACCGGTGAGAGGCGGGGCCAGGAGCTAGGACTCGAACCCCTGCAACCACAGTATAGGGTGAGTAAAATAGGTGAGTACACACACACACAACACACACACACACACACACACACACACACAACACACACACACACACACACACACCACACATTATACACAGACACACACACACACACACACACACACACACACACACACACAACACACACACACGTCACACACCACACATACACACACACACACACACACACACACACAACACAACACACACAGACCCACACACCACTACAACACACACCACACACCACAATATCAGAGGTTGTTCCGCGCCTTTGTGCACCGGAAAATGAAAACTTCTAAACCGCTCCTGCTGACCATACATGATAACTGTGTGCTCAAGACCTTTTCGCTTACGTCGTGGTTATTCAATTTACCGAGGTACCTTAGAGACCTCAATATCTTTTAGAAGAGTCAGTTAACATTGATAATTTAATAAGAAGTTATACTGTTGTAACGTTTTTGGTGTTATAGCATCTTTTATGGTGTCTAATATCTTTTGTTCGTACTAATAATCATTTTGTTACTTAGACCATGCCTTTAGAATGTTCCGTTATATGTTTTATATATTCATATTCTTCATTGATTAAGATGTTACTTTTTTAGTGACTAGTGTAATCAAAATTATGTTATGGTATAAAATTTAATGTTATTCTATCTCTATACTCTGTGTGGAAGTGGAAGGCCAACTGGTTAGCCAGGACATTTCTACAGTAAACAAACC
This sequence comes from Cherax quadricarinatus, assembly GCF_026875155.1. Lineage (NCBI taxonomy): Eukaryota > Metazoa > Arthropoda > Malacostraca > Decapoda > Parastacidae > Cherax > Cherax quadricarinatus. The sequence goes on along the minus strand of NW_026488419.1, from coordinate 29,178 downwards.
CATGAATTAGACTATACACATATGTCTAATTCATCAACTGTCGGTTCTCTGAACGTGTTATATACATAACTGATCTTGGCTTCCACATATTTCAGATGTAAGCTTTATAAATACCATGTGGCTCCCAGTTTAGTTATAAAGCAGGGGCACGAGGGGAAATACTTCCAGCAACGTCTTACGTACCTGGTACTTCGGAAGCTTACGTTACTGACATACTCTCGGAAAAGCTTTACGTACCGCATACTCTCGGAAGCTTGACGTACCTGCATTACTCTCGGAAGCTTACGTACCTGGCATGCTCTCGGAACCTTGCACTCTGGATATACTTCAGACATGTCTACATACTTGGCCTATACCTCCATAACAGCTTACATTTTGGTGTTAATTCAAACAGTGACACAAACTTACAAACGTTATTATATTGACAAGTGAAATTAGTGACGGAGAAACCATATTCAGATAAAAGTCTGTATATTCGGTTCGTCTACAGTTTAGCCTTCCAGGTAATGTTTTATATCAGGGCACCAGCCATAGATACGACTAAGATAATCTTGGATATGTATACCCAAGTAATGCTCTTTTAATAAAGAGTGTACTTACATCATGGACATTGGCGAAGAGGCGAGATCAATGTCAGTGGGACATGACCTCGGACGTATTGCAGCGGTGGTGCTAGGGCCGCCAATCATCGTATCTGAGAAAATAACACTGTTGATGAGACCGTGTTGGTGTGTACTCGTATAAACTGTGTTGGTGGGGCGTAGTGTTGGTGTGTACTCGCATAACTGTCATTGGCGATTCTGGATTAACTAGATTATTAACTAGACGATATTAAGATACGTTGTGCTCAGACACAGGAACAAACGGTGTCTTGGTACAGAGGTGATCTTCACAACTTCATCGCTGTTAAACTACTAGTGATGAGTGAGAAGGGTTGGATACCAAAGGGGATTGCCTAAATGGACAGTAGGTTTGCCGCAGCGCTCCTCAATTCTTGGCTTCTTTTCTTCTGTTAGTGGAACCCGTCCCCTACAGTGTCTTCGAGATCTTGCCACACCTCACCTTCGCCAGTATTTAGACTCCATTCTCATGCTTTCGGCTTCATGGTCTGAAGGGGACTGACCACCTCAAACACTCCTCACTACTCCTGCAGCCTTTAGTACATTCTCCCCTGCATTTACTGATGAAGCCTACATGTAGGCGAAAGTTTCAACAATAAAAGATACCCAACTGCTGCACATGTGTCTTACTCATTACATATAATTGGAGTTATCTTTTCCCTACTTTTGCTATATTTACACCTGAAAGAAACCCTCTGGGTTGGTCTTTGATTACTTGGCATCCTAGAAATTAATTTAGTCCCCTTCTTGATTCCCCCATAAAGATATATAAAGTCTAATATTATCCATTTTCGGTTTATTTACCAGCAAAAACAGTAGTGCCAAATACAAGAACTATTCCCTCTTGACCCAGCCAGTGAGAGCCATTGGCTATGTAAAGCAGGCAGCTATGGGATTTCCCCCCCTCATACGACGTGTCTAAATTGATGACACGGGGAGCAAGACGACAAAAATATCAACCAAACCTACCAGGGTTAATGTATGGGTAGTAGTATCATGATGAAGTAAGCCAGAGCCCATTCCTACCACCGACTCGCGAGTGGCCCGGACCCGTAGCCTAAATCTTGTCCCCTTGATCCTCGTCACAGTCGCATCCCCGTGCATCGTAGGCTCAGCATGGCTGGGAATTGTCGTAGCGCCTACCTCGTTCCAGCTACACGAATTCATCTCATGGGAATAAGGATAATAATAATATTTTTTTTTTATTTTATAAAGGAAATGCATTGATAATAGGCCAAGACTTAGAAAAAATCTTGTAATATGTATGATGTTTTTGTTTGGGTTTCTCTGGCTGTGTTGCTTCCAACGTAAAGTACTGTACGTTAATAAACAACATGCACACACTCACACACACACACACACACACACATACACACCACACACACACACCACACACACACACTCACACACACACACCACACAACACACACACACACACACTCTCACAACACCACACACACCAGTGTTGTGGGGACCAACAGTGAAGGAAAGGGTAAGACTACGCGATGCCCTAATACGTCCACAAAGAGAGAGCCAGGATACATCGGAGGAGAGAAAGTGCATTCTGCTGGGTAAGGGCAACGGTGGGGGGAATACTTTAGGTGGCAAAGGGCATGTCCAAGCAATGAGAGATACAGGAAATGATATGGAAAAGCAGGCGAATGGGATCCTTCAATCAGACCCAGAGATGTCAGAGATAAAAGGTAATGGGAAGAGAAGAGGGAACTGAGAGGGCAGTTTTTTATCCTAGGCTTCCAGGAGGCGAAGGGAGGACATATGAAGGGAAGACGACAAGGAGAGAAAAAGAGATTGAAAAATATCATCATACAAAGGATGGAAAGGAGGCTATGACTGCTGATAAAATTGTCAGAGAATTGGGAGATACTTAAGGGGAAAAATCAACCAGCCAAAATTGGTTTTTTGGGACAGAAATGGTGCAAAACATGATCCTTGCAGTGTAAACCCCACGGCTAAGAAGACAACAAAAATCAAGCAAGTGTTCTCAGCCACGACAGAAACACATACAGAATAGCAGAAACTAAGAGAGAGGATACAAAGTTGCCAAAAAGAGCAGAAAGCAGAAATAAACCCCACTCGCACACACAGACAGCCTCTGTTACCCCCGAGCACAAACTCCCACCTACACAGCAGTCTCACACAGTGTCATGCCAGGTCTCCCACTTCCCAGCCCACACAAACCTCAGGAATACAATTCTGGAAAAGAAGCTGAAGGTATGGGACACCAACACACTTGGAATCAAACGAATAAGTGTGAAGGGTGGCACGAAAAGAATCGTGAGGCACCCCCATATATCAAGCTCTCACAGAAACCAAGCTGACGGTACTGATAGAACACAAACTGTCCAACTGGATAACAGATACAGATCATGAAGAAAGATCGAGAGAACAGAAAGGAAGGAGGAGATGCACTGCCATCAAAAACCAGTGGAGTTTCGAGGAGTTGCGGCCAGAAGGGAAGCAAGGGACTACATAATAGGACATTCAGGACAGGGAGGTCCCAACGGTGCTGATTACAATGATGTACAACCTACCCACTGATATAGGCAGGGCCACAGACAACAAGTACAATGAGAACAACAGAGCAATGTTGATACACTACCTGAAGGTTAACACAAGAAGGGCAACATGGGGACTACAAAGTGCAAAGGGGAGCCTGGAAGCCCACATGGAGGGTCCAGAAATGTTGAGGGCACCAAGATGAAACCCTCATGCATAAAATTGTTAGGGACACTACCAGAGAGAGAGAGGATGGACGATGAACCATCAAGACAGGACTCAATTATCCTTGAGTCGTTTAGACATTGGAGGACATCACATATGAAAGGACACCTCCTGTGCTAGTGATCACGTTGTTCTGAGCTTCGAAATACAGTTTTAGCTAAAAGTAGAGAGGGAAGCAGCACGAGTTAGGACGGAAGCCAAACTATAAAAGAGGGGACTACAACAGGAATGAGGAATCTCCTACATGACCAGGCTACGTAGGAGAGAGAACCCCCCAAAGTAGAGAGAAAACAATTAATGAAAAGATGGTATACGTGGCCGCACACAAAAAATGCACGAAAGAGGTGTGAAGGAGTGGTTCGGTACTCCTAAGGGTAAACAGAACTCAATAGAGAAGGTACCTCAGAACGAGCTCATTGGTTAACCAAGCGACGCTAGTGTGCTAGAGAATGTAACAGTATAAAAGACAAAGGACCCAAAAAAATAAAGAGGATTAACCGAAGAGCAGATATGAACATGCAGGTACGGGACGGGAGGGCCCAGTAGTAATACGAAATGACATAACAAAAGCCATATCTGACCCAAAGCTGTTGTACAGCCATGTTGCAACCCTGTATGGGTTGCAATGAATTATATGTATATATATATAATTATTATTCTTTCAATATAATTTTATATTGCTTATATTTGCGATACATAGCTAAATCAGTAAATATATGCTTTATATATTATTATTTGACTTAGTTACCTGTTGATAGGTAGGATGTAACACATATATTATGTGCTCAAAGTTCAAGTCTTGATTGTCTAACTACTGTAATTAACGCTCTTTGTGTTAGACTGCGCGGTTTCTGTTACTGAGCCAGCAGTGTCCTGGAGCTATCACGTGATGAGGGGGGGGGGGTGTCCTCACCTTGTCTGAGTATTCAGTCTGGTCTAGACTCTCTTGGTTGTTGGACAGATTGTCTGTCTCATTAGTCTTGCTAGTTCTGTAGACACTCTTTCACAGAACATTGTATAGACTTAGTGAATTTTTCGCGTTGTACTGAGGTTGTGCTGTCGCATAGACACTTAAACAAGCTCAGGTCCTGAGCCCCTGTAGGCTTCTGACTAATTTGTACTGGGTTCTGTGTACTGGTCACAGTCGGGATTTTTCTTTATGTGAACTTGGATTCAGTAGTATGGGAGTTTTGTGACTTGTGGAGGATCTGCAGATGGTCCCTACTTAGTGTGTTAATATTATCTCCTGTGTTCTGATTCTGTGTTGCCAGTGTCTTGTTATATTGCTATTGAGATTGAGGCTTTTCTTTTTATGTGTCAGCAGACTGTTTCTGCTGCCAGTATTGGTCAAGAAACTTAGTTATATTGAGGGACTTTGTCAGTCACTTGTTTAAGGTAGTCGAGTCTTGAGACATAGCGAACTACATAGAGAGACTTTTTACACACATAACACAAACTTATTGTATAATATTTGTTATAATCTTATTTAAAATGTTAATGTACCAGACGGTATTAAGAATTTTAAATGTGATATGTGCTTTCAGCACAATACTATTGTATATGAGTGATTGATTATTATTATTTTGATTATTATTAATTCTAATTTAATTTGATGTAATATACCTCTAGACTTAATAAATTTATTAAATTTTAATTTCTCTAGTTAGTAGGCATACCAGCTTTTGTAATCTGAAGCCACTATTGAATCATACTAAATTCTAATGGTTAATTGGACAAGGATACTGACTACTTGTTACGAAAATAACCCAGTAACAGGCTGGATGCTAGAAGGTCAGTCTTTCTATGTATTCACTGGAGATCTCTAAGGCTTTTAAGAAATCGGTTTTTTTGTAACAAATGGGGCCTGTCTGGGTATGCTCTTGATCAAGGTGTTGGAGAAATTCGTCCATTTGGACATACTAGTAAACTCTATGATCAAACACTTTGAGTACTTTCCTAATCTGAGACTTTGAGTTTTAGTCTTTCCCGTTACAAATCACCAGGTGGATGTATGTACTTGACTGAGTTCTCTTGATCCAGGAGATGGATATGTTTATTGAGTTCTAACTCTAAGATATCCAACATAAAATTCATATCAGGATTATAGTTTCCATAATCACTTCTCGTAGTAACTTAATTTTCGAGATGTATGCCAAAGTGAAACAGTTAATTGATACTCTGACTTTGTCTGAGTTAAGTTACATAAAACTTCAGACGTGTTGGCGCGAGTAGCCCAAATATCTCGGGTGTGGACGTATATAACAGTAATTTACACGCCAGAAACTGTCAGAAGTTAATTAAGATATATTGTTTCCTGCCTCATTACAGAGATGTCTGATGATTTTGCAGTTAAAGAAAGCCTGTGTCACAATTAGAAGTATGACTCTATTTGAGGAAATGGGGGCAAACTACACTGAGGTATGGAAGACGAAAATGTAAATTTCAATTTTTAAAAAAGGAGACAGAAAAAGAGGCACTATAAACTATCGACCTGTGTCACAGAGTGATATAGTACGCAAAGTATGGAGAAGATTTAGGAGGAGAGTGTGGAGCACCTGCGATGGAACAAGAGTATAAATGCCAACAGCACGGATTATGGAAGGCAATCCTGTGTCACAAACCTTCTGGAGTTTTATGATAAAGTAAAAGAGTAAAGAACACGAGATAGAGGGGTGGGTTGGCTTGCATCTTCTTGGACTGCAAGAAGGCCTTTGACAACAGTTCCTCACAAGAGTTGTGCAGAAGCTAGAAGGATCAGGCGCATGTAAACAGGAAAGGGCCACTGCAATGGATCAAAGAATATCCATGACAGGGATGGCAACAACGAAGTCATTGGTTACGTAATGAGGTATCAATGTGGGGCGCCTATGACGTACGGGTTCCCACAGGGGTGCGGTCCTAGGACAGTTGCTTTGTTTGGTATATGTGGAATGACATGATGGAAGGGTTTAGACTAGAAAGTGTTCCCTGTTCGCAGATGATGTCAGTTAATGAGGAGAATTAAATTCAGATGAGGTCAGGAAGGACTTCAATGAGAACCTGGACAGATGGACACCTGGTCCGCAACTGGCTTCTCGAATTTAAACCCCGCTAAATGCAAAAGACATGAAGATAGGGGAAGGGCAAGAAGACCGCAGATGGAGTATAGGCTAGGTGTCCAAAAGTACTTCAAAACCTCGCTCAAGGAGAAAGATCTTAGGGTGAGATAAAAACACGAGCATGTCTCCGGAAGCACACATCAAACCAGATAAACTTCTGCAGGCATATGGGCGCCTGGCGCAAACCTTGAGAACCGCATTCTGATACCTTAGTAAGGAATGTTTAAGACATGTATTTCTTCAGTCTAGGAGTCCGTCACGGAATACAGAAGTACCAATTGTGAATAGCCTAGAAAGTGATGTAGTGGAGGCCAGGAACCATTAATAGGTTTTTAAGACGAGGTTATGACAAAGCTCTGGGAAGCAGAGAGGGGACAGAGGACCTAGTAGTGATCAGTGAAGAAGGCGGGCGGGGACCAGGAGCTGAGGATCGACCCCTGCAACCACATTAGGTGGAGTTACAATTAGGCGAGTACATCACACACACAACACACACACACACACACAACACACACACAACACACACACACTCACCACACACACCCACTCACACACAACACATGTACAGACACACACCCTATTACAGGATTTCCACACCTTCTTGTGAAGTGATCCTTTAACCCTTCCTTCCCCCCCCCGCCTCTCTCCTCTCCTCTCCTCTCTCTTCCTCTCTCTCTTCTTTTCTCTCTCTCTCCTCTCTCTCTCTCTCTCTCTCTCTTCTCTCTCTCTCTCTCTCCTCTCCCTCTCTCTCTCTCCCCTTTCTCTAATCCCTCTCTTCCACTCCCTCTTCCTCTCTCCTTCCTCTCTTCTTCCTCTCACTCTCTCTCTTCCTGCTCTTCCTCTCTCTCCCTCTAACTCTCTCTCTCCCCCTCTCTCTCTTCCTCTCTTTCTCTCTCTTGTCCTATTCTCTGTTTCTCTCCCTCTCTTCCTGTCGCACTCCTCCCTCTCTCTTACCTTTTCTCTTCTCTCTCTCATTTTCTCCCCTTTTTCCCTCCTTTACCCTCCCCTTCTCTCTCTTTCCCCTCTTCTCCCCATTCTCTCCCCCTTCTTCTTTATCACTTTCTCTTTTACTAAAAAAAAAAAAAAAAAAAAAAAAAAAAAAAATGGTTGGGACTCGCAGGAATCAGGGAATCAGAGACAATGGTACTGGTAGGGAGGAATGGATGGAGGGAAGCAGTGGAAAACGGATTATGATAGTGCAAAGACATGGCGGAAGAGACAAATTAGGAGAGCTTTCTGAAATAAATGGGAGAAGAAAGAGCTCTCTGTGAAATGAGGAAAAGCGGTTGGAGAAGGAGACGAAGAATTGGGAGGCAAAGTCGAAACTGCGGTTAGCCAGGGTACATAAAGGTTCTAGAATTTGGGTAAACAGGCTGAAGCAAGTCTCAGGGGTAGTGACCAGAGAAGAACAACCATAACGAAGCTGAGAAGGCTACAGGAAGGAAGGAGATATGAACTATGCTAAGGTTCCTATCAGCCTGTAAGAAGGCCAGGGAGTGGAAGGGAAGAGCGATGGGCAGATGGAGAGGAAGATAGGTCGAATGCTGAGGCACAACATGCTACCAAGAGCCACTGAAAAATCAAGGGAAGAAAATAGAAAATGACCACATACAGACAGGAACCAGAGTCACAGAGGGAGAGGCAATGGGAGGAGGAAAGGGCAAAAATCAGTGTTTTCCATGGGCTTCGGGGAGAGAGAGGAAAAGGACACATGAAAAGACGGCAGGGAAGAAAGAAGGAGATTGAGAAAAATCATCACGGAAAAAGGGGGAGAAGGACATGGACGGATATTGTAAATTTTCAGAGAATAGGGGGGTAATTGAAGGGAAGAAACCGAACGATCAGCTGATTCTCAGGGACAGAAACAAGTGCGGAACAGGATCCTCCAAGGAAAACCACGGTTGAGAAAGCTCAGAATGAGTACAAGAAGGTGTTCCTAGGACAGAGACGAACACAAAAAAAGAGAGACAGTAGCTGAGGGGAGAGGACAAAAAGCGAAAGGAGCTAGGAAAGGAGACAAGGATGGACCAGCCAGAGGTCAGTCAGAGCAGAACAGGCAGCCAAGAGCAAGCACTCACACAACTATCATCAGAAACCCCACACCTATCACGACCATCCCAACACACAATACAATCCATACCAAAAGACTGCTCCTCACAATCCACCCAACCCCCAACCATTAGAATCCCACAGTTGCTACCAGGTCTCAACCACCCCCACAGGCCCCCCAACCAAGTGGTGGAAAGGAAACTGAAAGGTATGGTACACAAACGCTGATGGAATAACAAAACCAAGTGGGAGAGGAGTGGCACTGAAAGATGAGAGTCAAAGAGGCTCACCAGGACAACAATAGCAATACGGAAACCAAGCTTACAGGTATGATAACAGATGCAAGCTTCCAACGGCGAATACCAGATCCTGAGGAAAGACAGAAGGAACAGGGGTGGGGGGAGGAGTGGCATTGCTGATTCAAACACAGATGGAATTTTGATGAGCGGAGACAGGAGACAGCGGAGAGAAAGTGATTTTGCATAGCTGGGAACGCTTCACTCTGGAGGTCCCAAGGTGATAATTCAGGATGTATAACCCACACAGAACAGCTGGAGGGCCAAGGCAAGGAGTATGACGACGAGCATTAGAGCGATGGTGACACACTGGCTGCAGTGTCCAGAAGAGCTCATACATGGGGCAAAGCTCTGATCAGGGGCGACTTTAACCACAAGGAGATCGAATGGAGAACTGGAAGCCACATGGGGGCCAAGATACATGGAGGACTTAAGATGATGGAGCCTGGTACTGGAAACTTCTTGTACAAACACGTAAATAAGGGGACACTACAAGAGTAGAGAGGAGAGGATGAACACAGCAAGACTGGACTTAGTATTCACACTTGAGTAGTGCAGATATTGAGGACATAACATATGAAAGACCCCTTGGGGCCAGCGATATTGTGGTTTTGAGCCTTCTGACCTACAAAGTAGAGCTACAAGTGGAGGGGGAAAGCAGGGAAGGCCAGACGAATGTAACCAAACTACAGGAAAGGAATACACAGGAATGAGGAACTTCCTGAAGGGTTCAGTGGGACAGAAGAACTGGCAGGGAAACAGTTAATGAGATGATGGAATTATGTAGTCACAATGTGGCAAGGACGGCTGAGGAGAGGTTTGTACCAAGGGTAACAGGAATAATGAAAAAGCCAGGGATGAGCCCATGTCCACTCAAAGATGCAAGGACGGCAAAAAACCAAGTGTGCTGGGAATGAAGAAATATAGAAGGCAAAGGACCCAGGAGAATAAGGAGAGCTGTCGTAGAGCCAGAAACGGAATATGCACAGATAAGAGGAGGCCCAAAGTCATATGGCAAAAACGAATAGCAGCAAAAGCCAAATTACCGAAGCTGTTATACAGCCACATAGCCACATCAGGAAGAAAACAACTGTCAAAGAGCAGGTAATCAGGCTAAGGAAGGAAAGGAGGAGAGACAACAAGAAATGACAGGAAGTATGTGAGGAACTCAACAACAGGAGATTCAATGAAGTGTTCCAGAGGAGAAGAAGGGGCTCAGAAAGACGGAGAGGTGGGGTACACCACCATGTGCTGCACACAGTACACACAACCGAGGAGAAGTGAAGAGGCTTCTGAGTGAGCTAGATACCTCAAAGGCAATGGGGCCAGAGATAACCATCTCTCCATGGGATCTGAGAGAGGGAGCAGAGGTGCTATGTGTACCCTAACAACAATATTTTTATTCCCAATAGCATCTATCGAAACAGGGGATTGCCTGAGCATGGAAGACAGCTAATGTCTTGGTACCAATCTTTTAAAAAAGGAGAAGACATAAAGCACTAAACTTACAGACCAGTATCACTGACATGTATAGCATGCAAAATCATGGAAAAGATTGCAGTGAGAAGGAATGGTGAACATCTAGAAAGGAATGATCTCACACCAGGCAGACAAATGGTTTCAGGGACGGCAGTTAAGGACAAGAGAGAGAGGGCGTGGGATGGATTGCATTGTCTTAGACTAGCAAAGAAGGCGTTTGACACACAGTACCACACAAATGATTAGTGCAAAAATGGAAAAGACCAAGCAGGAATAACAGGGAAGGCACTGCAATGGATCAGGGAATAACTTGTCTAGGAAGTCAGAAGCGAGTAATGGTCAAGAGAGGTGTCAGGTCGCGCGGGCACTGTGACCAGTGGTGGTCCCACACCAGTTGTCAGTCCTATGGGACTCAGTGCTGATTTCTCTCGGTAATTTGTGAAACGACATGACGGAAAGGAATAAACTCGAGGAGTCATGTTTGCAGATGCTCGTGAAGTTGATGAGAATGAGTCATTCGGATCGAAGACCAGGCAGAAAGAAATAACAAAGGGATCGGGACAGGCTGCAGACCTGGTCCAGCAATTGGCTCCTGGAGTCACAATCCACACAAGTGCATAGTCATGAGGTTGGGGAAAGGGCAAAGAAGACCGCAGATGGAGTACAGTTAGGGGAGAAGTCAGGAGACTACAAACATCAACTAAGTGAAAAAGATCTTGGGGTGGAGTATAACCAACAGGCACATCTCCTGAAGCACGCACATCAACCCAAATAACTGCTGCAGATATGGTCGCCTGAGCAAACATCAGAACAGCATTCCGACATCTTATAAGGAACGTTCAGGACCCTGTATACCGTGTACGTTAGGCCCATATTGAGTATGCGGCACAGTTTGGAACCCACACCTAGCAAGCAATGTAAAAGAACTAGAGAAAGTGCAGAGGTTTGCAACCAAGACTAGTCCCAGAGCTAAGAGGTATGTCCTATGAGGAGAGGGTTAAGGGAAAATCAACCCTGGCGACACGGAGGACAGGAGATATAGGGGGGACATGATAACGCTTACAAAATACTGAGAGGAATTTACAAGTGGACAAAGACAGGAATGTTCAGAGACTGGACACAGTAACAAGGGGACACAGTTTTTGGAAGTTGAAGACACAGATGAATTCACTGGGATGTTAGAAGTATTTCTTTCAGGCCACAGAGTAGCTCAGTAGGTGGAATAGTTTTGGGAAGCGTTGTAGTGGAGTCAGGATCCATACATAGCTTTAAGCAGAGGTACGTGATGCTCAGGTTCAGGGAGAGTGGACCTAGTAGCGACCACGTGAGAGGCGGGGCCAGGAGTTGTACTCGACCCCTGCATCCTCAACTAGGTGAGTACACAACTAGGTGAGTATCACACACACACACACAAACACAAAATACACTCACACACACACACGCACACACACACACACACATACACACACACACACACACACACACACACACAACACACACACACACCACACACACACACACACACCCGCACACACACACACACACACACACACACACACACACACACAAACACAACTACACACACACACAGGGCAGGGAAGCCAGTTAATGAGATGATGGAATAGGTTTGCAACAAAATGCAAGGAGGCTGAGGAAGAGGTTTTGTACCCACGGGTAACAGGGAATAATGAAAAAACCAGGATGAAGCCATGGTTTACGCAAAGGTGCAGGGAGGCAAAAACCAAGTGTGCTAGGGAATGGAAGAACTATAGAAGCAAAGGACCCAGGAGGAATAAGGAGAGCAGTCGTAGTAGCCCGAAACACGAATTATGCACAGATAAGAGGGAGGCCCAAAAGACAATATGAAAAATGGACATAGCAGCGGGGAAAGCCCAAAATCTGACCCAAAACTGTTGTACAGCCACATCAGGAGGGGAAAAAACAATAGTCAAGGACCAGGTAATCAGGCTAAGGAAGGAAGGAAGGAGGAGATGTCAACAAGAAATGACCGTGGAAGTTATGTGAATGAATCAACAAGAGATTCAAAGAAGTGTTCACAGAGGAGACAGAAGGGACTCCAGAAAGGGACGGAGAGGTGGGGCACACCACCAGTGCTGGTACAGTGCACACCACCGAGGGAAGAAATGAAGAGGTTCTGAGTGAGCTAGATAAAAAAACCTCAAAGGCAATGGGGCCAGATAACAGCTCACCAATGGGTATGAGAGAGGGAAGCAGAGGTGCTATGCTGTACCACCTAACAACAATAATTCAATACATCTATCGAAACAGTGAGATTGCCTGAGGCATGAAGACAGCAATGTAAGTCCCTATCTTTAAAAAAGGAGACAGACATGAAGCATTAAAACTTGACCAGTGTCAATGACATGCTATAGTATGCAAAATCATGGAGAAGATTATCAGGAGAGAGTGGTGGAACACCTAGAAAGGAACGAATCTCATCAACAGCAGCCAACATGGTTTCTGGGACGTGGAAATACTGTCGTCACAATCCGTACTGAGTTCTATGACATGGTGACAGCGTAAGACAAGAGAGAGAGGGGTGGGTGGATTGCATTTTTTTTTGGACTGTTAAGAGGGTTTTGACACAGTTCACCACAAGAGGATTGGTGCAAAAACTGGAGGACCAAGCAGGGATAAAGGGAAGGCACTACAATGGATCAGGGATACTATGTCAGAAGGGGACAGTAGAGAGTCATGGTACGTGGGCGAGTTGTCAGAGTGGGCACCTGTGACCAGCGGGGTCCCGCAGGGGGTCAGTCTGGTGACTCAGTCTGTTTTGGTATTTGTGAAACGACATCGACGGAAGAAATAGACTCTGAGGTGTCCCTGTTTTGCAGATGACGTGAGTCTGATGAGAAGAATACACTCAATCGAAGCCAGGCAGGAGAACTACAATGGGATCTTATGGCAGGCTGCAGAACTTGGTCCAGCAATTGCTCCTGGAGTTCAAATCCCACCAAGTGCAAAGTCCATGAAGATTGGGGAAGGGCAAAGAAGGCCGAGACGGAGTACAGTCTATGGGTCAGAGACTACAAACCTCACTAGGAAAAAGGACTTGGGAGTGGAGTATAACACCAGGCACATCTCCTGAAGCGCACATCAACCAAATAACTGCTGCAGCATATGGGGCGCCTAGCAAACCTCAGAACAGTCATTCCGACATCTTAATAAGGAATCGTTCAGGACCCTGTACACCGTATACGTTAGGCCCATATTGGAGTCTGCCGGCACCAGTTGGAAAAAAAAAAAAAAAACCCACACTAGCCAAGCACGTAAAGAAACTAGAGAAACTGCAGAGGTTTGCAACAAGACTCAGTCCCAGAGCTAAGAGGTATGTCTACGAGGAGAGGTTAAGGGAAATCCAACTGACGAAACTGAGGACTGGAGAGAGTAGGGGGGACATGATAACGACATACAAAATAATGAGAGGAATTGACAAGGTGGACAAAAACAAGGATGTTCCAGAGATTGGACACAGTAAACAAGGAGGACACAGTTGGAAGCTAAAGACACAGATGAATCACAGGGTTGTTTAGAGTATTTCTTCAGGCCACAGAGTAGTAGTAAGTGGAATAGTTTGGGAGGAAGCGATGTAGTGGAGGCAGGATCATACGATAGCTTTAAGCGAGGTACGACAAAGCTCACGGCCTTTTTTTTTTTTTTCCAGGAGAGTGACCTAGTAGCGATCAGTGAAGAGGCGGGGCAAGGGAGCGGACTCGGACCCCCGCAACCTCAACTAGGTGAGGTGATACAACTAGTGAGTACACACAACACAACACACACAAACAAAAACCACACAAAACATACACATCAAAACACACACACACACACACAACACACAAAACACACAACACACACACACAAACACACACACACACCACACACACATACACACACACACATACAACACACACCACACAAAACACACAACACACACCACACACACACACACCACATTACACACACACACACACACACACACACACACACACACACACACGTCATTGACCGTGTATAGAATGCAAAATTATGGGAGAAGGATTATCAGGAGGAGAGTGGTGGAGCACCTGGAAGGAACAGGGTATAATTGCCAAACCAGACGGATTCACGGAAGGCAAATCCTGTGTCACAAAACTTCTGGAGTTTTTATGATAAAATAACAGTGAAGTAAGACAAGAGAGGAGAGGGGTGGGTTGATTGCATTCTTCTGGGACTGCAAGAAGGCCTTTGACACAGTTCCTCACCAAGAGATTAGTGCAGAAGCTAGAGAATCAGGGCATATAACAGGAAGGGCACTGCAATGGATCAGAGAATACTGACAGGGAGGCAACAACGAGTCATGTACGGTAATGATGTATACAGTGGGCACCGTGTGTGATGACGAGCGGGGGGTCCCACAGGGGTCGGTCCCTAGGACAGTGCTATTTTGGTATATGTGAACCGTCATGACGAAGGGTTAGACTCAGAGGGTGTCCCTGTTTGCGATGATTTGAAGTTAATGAGGAGAATTAAAAATCTGATGAGGACCCAGGGCAGGACCTTCCAAGAGACCAGGACGACTGAGACACCTGGCAGCAATGGCTCTCGAATTTAATCCTGCCAATGCAAAGTCATGATGATAGGGAAGGGCACAGAAGACACAGACAGAGTATAGGCTAGGTGGCCAAAGACTGCAAACCTCACTCAAGGAGACGATCTTGGGGTGAGTATAACACCGAGCATGTTCCGAAGCACACATCAATCAGATAACTGCTGCGCATATGGGCGCTGGCAAACCTGAGTAAGCATTCCGACACCTTAGTAAAGGAATCTTCAAGGGACACTGTCACACCGTGTATGTCAGGCCCATACTGGAGTATCAGCACCTGTTTGGAACCCGGACTTGATAAAGCACGTCAAGAAACTAGAGAAAGATACAAGGTTTGCTACTCAGGTTAGTTCCAGAGCTAGGGGAATGTCCTATGAAGAAAGATTAAGGGATAGAATCGGCCTGACGACACTGGAGGACAGGAGGGTCAGGGGAGGAGACATGATAACGACATATAAAATACTGCGTGCGAATTTTGACAAGGTGGACAGGGACCGTGATGTTCCGGGAGGGACCAGAAACAAGAGGCCCACAATTGGAAGTTGAAAGACACAAATGATCAGAGAGATAGTAGGAAGTATTTTTCAGTCATAGAGTTGTGAAGGCAGTGGAATAGCCTAGAAAAATGCGTAGTGGAGGCAGGACCATACACTTTTTAGGACGAGGTTTGATAAACTCATGGAGCGGGAGAGAGGGGTTCTAGAATAGCAACCGGTGAGAGGCGGGGCCAGGAGCTAGGACTCGAACCCCTGCAACCACAGTATAGGGTGAGTAAAATAGGTGAGTACACACACACACAACACACACACACACACACACACACACACACAACACACACACACACACACACACACCACACATTATACACAGACACACACACACACACACACACACACACACACACACACACAACACACACACACGTCACACACCACACATACACACACACACACACACACACACACACAACACAACACACACAGACCCACACACCACTACAACACACACCACACACCACAATATCAGAGGTTGTTCCGCGCCTTTGTGCACCGGAAAATGAAAACTTCTAAACCGCTCCTGCTGACCATACATGATAACTGTGTGCTCAAGACCTTTTCGCTTACGTCGTGGTTATTCAATTTACCGAGGTACCTTAGAGACCTCAATATCTTTTAGAAGAGTCAGTTAACATTGATAATTTAATAAGAAGTTATACTGTTGTAACGTTTTTGGTGTTATAGCATCTTTTATGGTGTCTAATATCTTTTGTTCGTACTAATAATCATTTTGTTACTTAGACCATGCCTTTAGAATGTTCCGTTATATGTTTTATATATTCATATTCTTCATTGATTAAGATGTTACTTTTTTAGTGACTAGTGTAATCAAAATTATGTTATGGTATAAAATTTAATGTTATTCTATCTCTATACTCTGTGTGGAAGTGGAAGGCCAACTGGTTAGCCAGGACATTTCTACAGTAAACAAACCCATGAATTAGACTATACACATATGTCTAATTCATCAACTGTCGGTTCTCTGAACGTGTTATATACATAACTGATCTTGGCTTCCACATATTTCAGATGTAAGCTTTATAAATACCATGTGGCTCCCAGTTTAGTTATAAAGCAGGGGCACGAGGGGAAATACTTCCAGCAACGTCTTACGTACCTGGTACTTCGGAAGCTTACGTTACTGACATACTCTCGGAAAAGCTTTACGTACCGCATACTCTCGGAAGCTTGACGTACCTGCATTACTCTCGGAAGCTTACGTACCTGGCATGCTCTCGGAACCTTGCACTCTGGATATACTTCAGACATGTCTACATACTTGGCCTATACCTCCATAACAGCTTACATTTTGGTGTTAATTCAAACAGTGACACAAACTTACAAACGTTATTATATTGACAAGTGAAATTAGTGACGGAGAAACCATATTCAGATAAAAGTCTGTATATTCGGTTCGTCTACAGTTTAGCCTTCCAGGTAATGTTTTATATCAGGGCACCAGCCATAGATACGACTAAGATAATCTTGGATATGTATACCCAAGTAATGCTCTTTTAATAAAGAGTGTACTTACATCATGGACATTGGCGAAGAGGCGAGATCAATGTCAGTGGGACATGACCTCGGACGTATTGCAGCGGTGGTGCTAGGGCCGCCAATCATCGTATCTGAGAAAATAACACTGTTGATGAGACCGTGTTGGTGTGTACTCGTATAAACTGTGTTGGTGGGGCGTAGTGTTGGTGTGTACTCGCATAACTGTCATTGGCGATTCTGGATTAACTAGATTATTAACTAGACGATATTAAGATACGTTGTGCTCAGACACAGGAACAAACGGTGTCTTGGTACAGAGGTGATCTTCACAACTTCATCGCTGTTAAACTACTAGTGATGAGTGAGAAGGGTTGGATACCAAAGGGGATTGCCTAAATGGACAGTAGGTTTGCCGCAGCGCTCCTCAATTCTTGGCTTCTTTTCTTCTGTTAGTGGAACCCGTCCCCTACAGTGTCTTCGAGATCTTGCCACACCTCACCTTCGCCAGTATTTAGACTCCATTCTCATGCTTTCGGCTTCATGGTCTGAAGGGGACTGACCACCTCAAACACTCCTCACTACTCCTGCAGCCTTTAGTACATTCTCCCCTGCATTTACTGATGAAGCCTACATGTAGGCGAAAGTTTCAACAATAAAAGATACCCAACTGCTGCACATGTGTCTTACTCATTACATATAATTGGAGTTATCTTTTCCCTACTTTTGCTATATTTACACCTGAAAGAAACCCTCTGGGTTGGTCTTTGATTACTTGGCATCCTAGAAATTAATTTAGTCCCCTTCTTGATTCCCCCATAAAGATATATAAAGTCTAATATTATCCATTTTCGGTTTATTTACCAGCAAAAACAGTAGTGCCAAATACAAGAACTATTCCCTCTTGACCCAGCCAGTGAGAGCCATTGGCTATGTAAAGCAGGCAGCTATGGGATTTCCCCCCCTCATACGACGTGTCTAAATTGATGACACGGGGAGCAAGACGACAAAAATATCAACCAAACCTACCAGGGTTAATGTATGGGTAGTAGTATCATGATGAAGTAAGCCAGAGCCCATTCCTACCACCGACTCGCGAGTGGCCCGGACCCGTAGCCTAAATCTTGTCCCCTTGATCCTCGTCACAGTCGCATCCCCGTGCATCGTAGGCTCAGCATGGCTGGGAATTGTCGTAGCGCCTACCTCGTTCCAGCTACACGAATTCATCTCATGGGAATAAGGATAATAATAATATTTTTTTTTTATTTTATAAAGGAAATGCATTGATAATAGGCCAAGACTTAGAAAAAATCTTGTAATATGTATGATGTTTTTGTTTGGGTTTCTCTGGCTGTGTTGCTTCCAACGTAAAGTACTGTACGTTAATAAACAACATGCACACACTCACACACACACACACACACACACATACACACCACACACACACACCACACACACACACTCACACACACACACCACACAACACACACACACACACACTCTCACAACACCACACACACCAGTGTTGTGGGGACCAACAGTGAAGGAAAGGGTAAGACTACGCGATGCCCTAATACGTCCACAAAGAGAGAGCCAGGATACATCGGAGGAGAGAAAGTGCATTCTGCTGGGTAAGGGCAACGGTGGGGGGAATACTTTAGGTGGCAAAGGGCATGTCCAAGCAATGAGAGATACAGGAAATGATATGGAAAAGCAGGCGAATGGGATCCTTCAATCAGACCCAGAGATGTCAGAGATAAAAGGTAATGGGAAGAGAAGAGGGAACTGAGAGGGCAGTTTTTTATCCTAGGCTTCCAGGAGGCGAAGGGAGGACATATGAAGGGAAGACGACAAGGAGAGAAAAAGAGATTGAAAAATATCATCATACAAAGGATGGAAAGGAGGCTATGACTGCTGATAAAATTGTCAGAGAATTGGGAGATACTTAAGGGGAAAAATCAACCAGCCAAAATTGGTTTTTTGGGACAGAAATGGTGCAAAACATGATCCTTGCAGTGTAAACCCCACGGCTAAGAAGACAACAAAAATCAAGCAAGTGTTCTCAGCCACGACAGAAACACATACAGAATAGCAGAAACTAAGAGAGAGGATACAAAGTTGCCAAAAAGAGCAGAAAGCAGAAATAAACCCCACTCGCACACACAGACAGCCTCTGTTACCCCCGAGCACAAACTCCCACCTACACAGCAGTCTCACACAGTGTCATGCCAGGTCTCCCACTTCCCAGCCCACACAAACCTCAGGAATACAATTCTGGAAAAGAAGCTGAAGGTATGGGACACCAACACACTTGGAATCAAACGAATAAGTGTGAAGGGTGGCACGAAAAGAATCGTGAGGCACCCCCATATATCAAGCTCTCACAGAAACCAAGCTGACGGTACTGATAGAACACAAACTGTCCAACTGGATAACAGATACAGATCATGAAGAAAGATCGAGAGAACAGAAAGGAAGGAGGAGATGCACTGCCATCAAAAACCAGTGGAGTTTCGAGGAGTTGCGGCCAGAAGGGAAGCAAGGGACTACATAATAGGACATTCAGGACAGGGAGGTCCCAACGGTGCTGATTACAATGATGTACAACCTACCCACTGATATAGGCAGGGCCACAGACAACAAGTACAATGAGAACAACAGAGCAATGTTGATACACTACCTGAAGGTTAACACAAGAAGGGCAACATGGGGACTACAAAGTGCAAAGGGGAGCCTGGAAGCCCACATGGAGGGTCCAGAAATGTTGAGGGCACCAAGATGAAACCCTCATGCATAAAATTGTTAGGGACACTACCAGAGAGAGAGAGGATGGACGATGAACCATCAAGACAGGACTCAATTATCCTTGAGTCGTTTAGACATTGGAGGACATCACATATGAAAGGACACCTCCTGTGCTAGTGATCACGTTGTTCTGAGCTTCGAAATACAGTTTTAGCTAAAAGTAGAGAGGGAAGCAGCACGAGTTAGGACGGAAGCCAAACTATAAAAGAGGGGACTACAACAGGAATGAGGAATCTCCTACATGACCAGGCTACGTAGGAGAGAGAACCCCCCAAAGTAGAGAGAAAACAATTAATGAAAAGATGGTATACGTGGCCGCACACAAAAAATGCACGAAAGAGGTGTGAAGGAGTGGTTCGGTACTCCTAAGGGTAAACAGAACTCAATAGAGAAGGTACCTCAGAACGAGCTCATTGGTTAACCAAGCGACGCTAGTGTGCTAGAGAATGTAACAGTATAAAAGACAAAGGACCCAAAAAAATAAAGAGGATTAACCGAAGAGCAGATATGAACATGCAGGTACGGGACGGGAGGGCCCAGTAGTAATACGAAATGACATAACAAAAGCCATATCTGACCCAAAGCTGTTGTACAGCCATGTTGCAACCCTGTATGGGTTGCAATGAATTATATGTATATATATATAATTATTATTCTTTCAATATAATTTTATATTGCTTATATTTGCGATAATAGCTAAATCGTAAATATATTGCTTTATATTATTATTATTTGACTTAGTTACCTGTTGATAGGTAGGATGTAACACATATATTATGTGCTCAAAGTTCAAGTCTTGATTGTCTAACTACTGTAATTATCGCTCTTTGTGTTAGACTGCGCGGTTTCTGTTACTGAGCCAGCAGTGTCCTGGAGCTATCACGTGATGAGGGGGGGGGGGTGTCCTCACCTTGTCTGAAGTATTCAGTCTGGTCTAGACTCTCTTGGTTGTTGGACAGATTGTCTGTCTCATTAGTCTTGCTAGTTCTGTAGAACTCTGTTCACAGAACATTGTATAGACTTAGTGAATTTTTCGCGTTGTACTGAGGTTGTGCTGTCGCATAGACACTTAAACAAGCTCAGGTCCTGAGCCCCTGTAGGCTTCTGACTAATTTGTACTGGGTTCTGTGTACTGGTCACAGTCGGGATTTTTCTTTATGTGAACTTGGATTCAGTAGTATGGGAGTTTTGTGACTTGTGGAGGATCTGCAGATGGTCCCTACTTAGTGTGTTAATATTATCTCCTGTGTTCTGATTCTGTGTTGCCAGTGTCTTGTTATATTGCTATTGAGATTGAGGCTTTTCTTTTTATGTGTCAGCAGACTGTTTCTGCTGCCAGTATTGGTCAAGAAACTTAGTTATATTGAGGGACTTTGTCAGTCACTTGTTTAAGGTAGTCGAGTCTTGAGACATAGCGAACTACATAGAGAGACTTTTTACACACATAACACAAACTTATTGTATAATATTTGTTATAATCTTATTTAAAATGTTAATGTACCAGACGGTATTAAGAATTTTAAATGTGATATGTGCTTTCAGCACAATACTATTGTATATGAGTGATTGATTATTATTATTTTGATTATTATTAATTCTAATTTAATTTGATGTAATATACCTCTAGACTTAATAAATTTATTAAATTTTAATTTCTCTAGTTAGTAGGCATACCAGCTTTTGTAATCTGAAGCCACTATTGAATCATACTAAATTCTAATGGTTAATTGGACAAGGATACTGACTACTTGTTACGAAAATAACCCAGTAACAGGCTGGATGCTAGAAGGTCAGTCTTTCTATGTATTCACTGGAGATCTCTAAGGCTTTTAAGAAATCGGTTTTTTTGTAACAAATGGGGCCTGTCTGGGTATGCTCTTGATCAAGGTGTTGGAGAAATTCGTCCATTTGGACATACTAGTAAACTCTATGATCAAACACTTTGAGTACTTTCCTAATCTGAGACTTTGAGTTTTAGTCTTTCCCGTTACAAATCACCAGGTGGATGTATGTACTTGACTGAGTTCTCTTGATCCAGGAGATGGATATGTTTATTGAGTTCTAACTCTAAGATATCCAACATAAAATTCATATCAGGATTATAGTTTCCATAATCACTTCTCGTAGTAACTTAATTTTCGAGATGTATGCCAAAGTGAAACAGTTAATTGATACTCTGACTTTGTCTGAGTTAAGTTACATAAAACTTCAGACGTGTTGGCGCGAGTAGCCCAAATATCTCGGGTGTGGACGTATATAACAGTAATTTACACGCCAGAAACTGTCAGAAGTTAATTAAGATATATTGTTTCCTGCCTCATTACAGAGATGTCTGATGATTTTGCAGTTAAAGAAAGCCTGTGTCACAATTAGAAGTATGAGTGTATTGGACGTGTGGTTGTGATTTGTTTACTCCTGAACATTGGTAAAAATCGAACATTTCGCTACTTTGAGCTCAGTTTCAGGGTCATTTTCATCGCCCCAAGTAATGAAAATATCGCTATTTCTAAAATATGTTTTCCATTTTATCACCTAAGACCATGAAAACGCAAAAAACATCGAAAAATACTATACGAAATACACCTAAAGTTGGCGTTTTAACCCAAAAAAAAACGATCAAGTTTTTTTTTTCTCGTTACGCACTGTTGCTCCCAGGATTTTTTTTAATGTGGTGCACACTGACCACACAGAACCATTCTTTCACATGTAGGCCTACCAGCTTTCTTCTGCTGATTTGAACCCCTCTAGAATTTTTTTTTTCAACAAGTCGGCCGTCCCCCAACCGAGGCAGGGTGACCCAAAAAAGAAAAAAAAATCCCAAAAGAAAATACTTTCATCATCTTTTCAACACTTTCACCACACTCACACTTTAAATCACTGCTTTTGCAGAGGTGCTCAGAAAACAACAGTTTTAGAAGCATATACGTATAAAGATACACAACATATCCCTTTCCAAACTGCCAATATCCCAAAACCCCCCCTTTAAAGTGCAGGCATTGTACTTCCCTTTTCCAGGACTCAAGTCCGACTATATGAACATAACGGTTTTCCCCTGAATCCCTTCACTAAATATTACCCTGCACACACTCCAACAGATCGTCAGGCCCCAAAGTATCATTCGCCTCCATTCACTCCTATCTAACACGCTCATGCACGCTTGCTGGAAGTGGTAGTAGGTTGGTAGACAGCAACCACCCAGGGAGGTACAAACCGTCCTGCCAAGTGAGTGTAAAACGAAAGCCTGTAATTGTTTTAATGATGGTAGGATTGCTGGTGTTTTTGTCTGTCTCATAAATATGCAAGATTACAGGCATGTCTTGCTACTTCTACTTACACTTAGGTCACACTACACATAATGTACACGTTTATTTATACCACACTCATCTGAGTTTTCTTTGATTTTATCTTAATAGTTCTTGGTCTTATTATTTTCCTTTTATATCCTGGAAAGTGGAATAGAATCTTTCCTCCGTAAGCCATGCGTGTTGTAAAAGTCAACTAAAATGCCGGGAACAATGGCTAGTAACCCTTTTCCTGTAAAGATTACTAAAAAGAATAATAAAAAGGGAAAAATTTTTCCGCTAGAATTATTGAGTATATATACGTCAGAAACACTGGCTCGTAAGACGTTATATACGACCAAAACATTCAAAGGCCTAAACATGTCTGTCTATCTGTCTGCTTCTCTCTTTCTCTGTCTATCTGTTGCCTGCTTCTGTTCCTCTGTCTCAGAGAGAGCCACTAGTGAACCAACACGTTTTACACTCAGTGCAGCAGTCACATCTGAGTCTGATACTTATTATTTGCCAGTCTGGATTTTTTGGGTTATCCTAGGAAAATTTTTACACTATGTATGCATCACCCGGCCGGCCGGCCAGCCAGCAGCCAGCCAGGCAGGCAGCTTCTAGTGCCACACCTGTGGAAAAAAAGGGTGAAAAATTTCTATTGAAATGAATAAAGAGACAGTAAATAAATACGAAAGTGGAGTGCGTGACTCTTAAGAGTGACTCTTAGTTTTATATTAAATTGTATTTTTAAAAGTGACATGAGTTATAAGAGTAATAATGTGGAAGACATTGACGCAACTCCTAGTGCGACGTTTGTCGTGCGGGGGGGGTATTGTAACCGCTGAATGGGTCACAATGTATATAATGTTTTAATTCCCTGTTTTATAATTTTATATTGCTTATTATTGCGATAATAGCTAAACGTAAATATTTTGCTTTAATTATTATTTGACTTAGTTATGTTATTAGGTAGGGTGTAACATTTTTTATATCATTCAGTTGCTCATAGTTCGAGAGATAAGTAGCTGACAAAATTGTCTAACTACTGTGTTTTCTCCCGCTTTATGCTGCTGGCTTCTCTGTGTTGCTGGGGCAGCAGCAGTCCACAGAGAGTCACGTGATCAGGAGGGTGATCCCCCCTCATCTGGGGGTAGTCGGTCTGGCCTGCTCACTCTTGTCAGTTGGACGTGTGTTACAAAAACGCGATTTCTAAAAAGCTAGAGATCTCCAGTGAATACTGAAAGGACTGCCCTTCTAGCATCCAGCCTATTACTGGGTTTTTTGCAACAGTAGTCAGTATCCTGGTTCAATTATCCATTAGAATTCAGTAAGATTCAATAAAATTATTAGTGCTTCAGGATTGCAATGGTAGGTTACTAACTAAAGAAATTAAAATTTAATAAAATTGTTAGGCGTATATAAACAAATTAAATTAATGTAATGAACATAATCAAATAATCACTTCTTTCGGTTTTACAGTAGTATTGTGCTTGCTTGAAAATAACTTGCTTCAACTAACTTCTTGACCAACCTGGCAATTCAAACGCTTGCTTGAACAATAAAAAGACTGAATAAGCCCAAAAACAATATAGCAAGCAATAGCAATACAATCAGAAACAAGGAGATAATATAACAACACTAAGTAGGGACCATCTGCAGATCCTCCACAAAAGTCACAAAACTCCCATACTACTGAATCTAAGTTCAGCATAAGAAAAATCCCCAACTGTGACAGTACACAGATACCAGTACAAATTAGGTCAGAAGCTACAGTCAGGGCCTGAGTTTCTCAGTGTCTATGCGACACACAACCTCAGTACAACGTCGAAAATCACTAAGTCTAGGCTGTGTTCTGTGAACAGAGTTCCACAGAACCAACAACGGAAAGCGACAGAGACGATCTTCCCAAAAACAGCCAGCCCAAAGGGGGAGCTAGGCCCGTCTTGTTTAGAGAACGTCCAACAGACCAGAGACAGCGCAGTCCAGGCAGGACTACTCAGGCGAGGTGTGAACACCCCCTTTGATCACATGACTCCGTGCTGCTTCTGCCAGCAACACTGAGAAGCCGGCAGGGAAACGAGCAACGATCGATAATTACAGTAGTTAGACAATCAAGACTTGAATATGAGCACTGAATATTTTATATTTAAAAGTTACATCCTACCTAATAACACAACTAAGTCAATAATAAAATAAGCAATATATTTATCATTTAGCTATTATCGCAAAAACAGTGGACCCCGGTTAAAGTTATTAATTTCCCTTCCTGAGAGTCATCGTAAAGCAAAATTATCGGGAAAGCAAATCAATTTTCCCCATAAGAAATAATGGGAAATCAAATTAATCTGTGCAAGACACCCAAAAGTATGAAAAAAAAAAATTTTACCACATGAAATATTAAATTTATGCAATAGAATAAATGCAATAGAATAATTGACACTTACCTTTAATGAAGAATCTGGTGATGATTTATGGGATGGGAGGAGGGGAGAGTGTCGAAGTTTTTAATGTTTAGAAAGGGAATCCCCCTCCATTAGGACTTGAGGTAGCAAGTCCTTTTCTGGGGTTACTTCCCTTCTTTTTTTAATGCCACTAGGAACAGCCTTCAGAGTCACTGGACTTCTGTCGCACAACATATCTGTCCATTGAGACCTGTACCTCTCGTTCCTTTATGACTTCCCCAAAGTGGTTCACAACATTGTCAGTGTACAGATTGCCAACATGGCTTGCAGTACTGTGTCAGGGTGATTTCACCAAAAAAGGTTATGCACTTCAAGCACTTTGCACACATTTCCTTAATCTTTGAAGTAGGCAATTTCATCAATTTCTCTATCCCCTCCTCCGAAGCAGTTTCTTCAGGTTGGCCTCTTGCTATTGAAGATGATCTAGCAGCTCATCAGTGGTTAGTTCTTCATTGCCCTCCTCCCCCAAACCCTCTTCCATATCCTCCCCACTAACCTCCAACCCCAAGGATTTTCCCAATGCCACAATGGATTCCTCAACTGGCATAGGATTCCCAGGGTTAGCTCAAACCCTTCAAAATCCCTTTTGTCTACACATTCTGGCCACAGTTTCTTCCAAGCAGATTTCAAGGTCCTTTTAGTCACTTCCCAAGCCTTACCTATAAGGTTTACACAATTGAGGATATAAAAGTGAGCCTTCCAAAAACTCCTTTAGAGTCAATAGAGAATCTGTGGTCACTTCAAAGCACTTTTCAAACATAGCTTTTGTGTAGAGCTTTTTGAAATTTGAAATTTGACCTGCTGGTCCATGGGTGCAGGAGAGGAGTGGTATTAGGAGGAAAAACTTGACCTTAATGAAGCTATGTCCCCACAAAGTTGCTTTGCCAGTCTGTAGGATGACAGGGGCATTGTCTAACACCAGGAGGCATTTTAAGGTTTTAATTTCTTTTCAATTAGCTAATTTTTCACAGTGGGGGTAATGCATGGTGTAACCAGTCTTTAGAAAAAGTCCCTAGTGATCCATGCCTTAGTATTTGCCCTCCACAGCACACACAAAATTAGCTTGAGGATATTCTTTTGCCTGAACCTCTGGGAGTTTCTGAGTGATACACCATAAAGGCTTCACTTTGCAATCACCACTAGCTTTGGGCCCACACATCAAAGAGTAAGCCTGTCTTTCATAGGCTTATAATCCTGGGAGTGCCTTTTCCTCCGAGTATGTAGTCCTGCTTGGCAATTTCTTCCAAAACAGGCTGCTTTGTCACAATTAAACACTTGTTCAGGTTTCAATCCTTAAACCTCTATGTACTCCTTGAATTCATGCACATATTTTTCAGCTGCTTTGTGGTCTAAACTGGCAGCCTCACCATGCCAAATCACACTATGTTTGCCACTACGATTCTTAAATCTTTCAAACCAACCTGTGGCCTTAAATTCACTCACTTCACCACTAGTTGCAGGCATTTTTCTAATTAAATCCTCATGCAACTGCCTAGCGTTTTCACAAATGATCGCTTTGAGAGATGCTATCTCCGCTATCTGTTTTAAATTTATCCACACCAGTAACAGTCTCTCAACATTTTCAAACACTTGCGATCGCTGTTTTGTAATCACAGTTGCAATTTTTGCAAGAACAGTTTTCCTTGATTGCCATTTTCCTGCTCAACTATAGTAGAGATGTGATTGGGAATTTATAAACAACTTGGCCAGGTCCGACACACGCATTCCATTTCATACTTTGCAATTATCTCTTTCTTCATTTCAATAGTCATTAGCACCCTTGGTCTCAAAGGGTTGGCAAATAGAAGCTTTCTTGGAGCCATGGTGACTTATTTTGCAGAAACAAGCACCAGAAACAGTGATATATGGATAATATGGAATGCCCGAATGTATCCTTAGATGCGCACCACACTGGCTGGCTTTTAAACACTGGTACACACTGGGCAGTTCAGGCCACATGTGGACACGTCTCGTCGAATCGTATCGCGTACGGGTTTTGTACGGGAACCGAAAGGGAAATTTTTTGCGATATAACGCTTCGGATACCGGATTTATCGGTTACGATGACTTCGCGAACCGGGGGACCACTGTATAAAGCAATATAAAAATTTATAAAACAGGTAATATACATTATATACATTGTGACCCAATCAGGGGTCACAATACGTGCTTCTAGCAAGAGGTCCTCTACTCCTCTCTCTTGTGGGCCCCTTGTTGGAAGATCGTATCTGTCGTTTCTGTTGTTGGTTCTGTGTAACTCTGTTCACAGAGCGTAGTCTAGACTTGGTGATTTTCAACATTATACTGAGGTTGTCTCTCTCTTAGACACTTGAGAAAACTCAGGTCCTGCATTGTAGCTTCTGACCTAATTTGTACTGGTATCTGTGTACTGTCAAGTCGGGGATTTTCTAATGCTGAACTTAGATTCAGTAGTATGGGAGTTTGTGACTTTTGTGGAGGATCTGCAGATGGTCCTACTTAGTGTTGTTTTTATTTTCTCCTTGTTCTGATTCTGTGTCGCCGTTTGCTTGTTATATTGGGTGTTGGCTTATCAGTCGTTTTATTGTTCAAGCAAGCTGTTCTGATTGCCAGGTTGATCAAGAAGTTAGTTTTTGTGAGGACTTTAGTCAGTCACTGGTTAAGTCTAGTCGAGTCTTTAGACATAGCGAACAAAATTAGAGCTCTCATACACATACACACAAACTTACTTGTATATATTTGTATTATGTTATTAAATGTTGAAAAATGTACCAGACGGGACTTAAAAGCCATTAAGATGTGATATGTGCCTTCAGCACAATACTACTGTACCGAGAAAAGTGTAGGAACTTTTATCCCATATTATATTATAGTGATTACTATAATTTACTTTTATAATATATGGTTAGACAAAATTTTTTTATAAATAAATTTATTAAAATTTTAAATTTTTTTAGTTAGTAGCTTACCCGTTGTAATCCAGAAGCACTACTGATTCTTACAAATTTTTAATGGATAATTGGACCCGGATACTGACTACTTGTTACAAAAACCCAGTAACGGTGGATGCTAGAAGGGCAGTCCTTTCTAGTATTCATGGAGATTTCTATGCTTATTAGAAATTGCTTTTTTTGTAACAAATGGGAGCCTGTCCAGGATGCTTTTGATCCAAGGCATTTTAGAAATTGTCCAGTTGACACACTAGTAACTCTATGGTCAACATTTGAAAACTTTCCTAATCTGAAGACTTTTAGTTTAGTCCCTTTTACAACATAATACGTGGATGTATGTACTTGACTGAGTCTCTTGATCCCAAAGGGAGATGGAAATTTCCGTTTATGAGCTCTAGCTCTAAGACAACCAACACTAAAGTTCCTATTAGGATTTATAGTTTCCCATAATCACTCTCTTGTAGTACATTTATTTTCATGATGTATGCCAAAGTGAAACAGTTAATTGATACTCTGACTCTGTCTGAGTTGAGTACTTTAAAACTTCAGACGTGTTGGCGAGTAGCCAATATCTCGGTGTGCGTATAACAGGAATTTTCACCGCAGAAAACTGTCAGAGCGTTAAGATATATTGTTTCCTGCTCATACAGAGTTTTTGATTATGATTTAGATACAGAGAGCATAGTCTCTCTATTAAAAAGTATGACTCTATTTTATGACGTAGAAAGGAAAGCAGAAGTGTTGAACCTA